>JARHVA010003854.1:1245000-1317500 GCA_037957365.1 Torreya grandis
AAACTTCAATGACAAGATTATAATATTTAAGGCACAAAAAATACTCATAAAATTACATTGGAATAAAATACAAGTCTCACACATCATCCTCTAATCATTTGCATAGTTTGACCTAGTCAACCATACCTATTACATAAAAAACTTATGAAATAAGGGGTTTATTGTAGCTTTCACTCTCACTTATGACATACCAATTCCACCTAGAGAAATATGGAGTATTTTTATACATTTTAAAATAATAAAAATAGGTCAAACAAATCATTATGATCCATTTTCAATAATATCTTTTATATCAGGTCATTATGAGTGTTTTAGGAGGGTTTAAACTATCTTCCATTCTTAACTTCATTCATAAAGCTTAGGACCTCAAAATAGATAAAATGATAATAAATTAAATATAGGAACCTTAAAAAACTACCATTAACTATTTTTATCCTCATTCAAAGTTTGTACATGCCAACGAGCATAAGAAAATCTTTTTCAGGTCTGTAACACCTCATTTTATGCACACCGAAAACCTCAATAGTAATTTTCATGCTTTCTCCTTAAAGATTTGAAACAAAACATGATAAAAAAATATTTAAACAACATTTAAAACCTATTAAAATTATATTATAATATTTTTCACCTTGGGAAACTAACTTGAACCCTCATTAGGCCATACTAGGTCTCTTTACACATTAGGTCTTGAACTGTGAGTCACACTTAGATGTTGAACACTTATTGAAACCTATTTTAATATTATAAATACCTAATTATTATGTCATAAAATTTCATACCATGCTCATATACTACCAATATTCTTCTCTCAAGACTTAGACTACTCATCTCATCATGTTACTAGGCCTATGCCTTCTGACTATGTCCCTCAAGAACATGGCTCTTTATCTAAAATTCAAAAAAAAATAAAGACAACTTATAATGACATAAATGAAACTTTCATAACATCAATTAAAACTTCATGCATAACCTAAACCACATTCCCAATAGACTCTTCATCCTCTAAAACATGACTGGAGATGGATGTGGATGTCTCCCGATCACTATCCTCAATGTTAGAATTAGAACAAGAAAAATAAGATCTTAGCTCAGGAATTTGATTTGGATGATCATATTTATAAGAATAATCATAAAGTATAAGTAAATGCAATGAAATTTAAGTTTAAGTGTTGAATATTCAAGACTCTAAGAACTATTTTAGATAATATGGACTTACCAATAGTCTATTTTTTTAAAAACTATTAGAAATAAATTGGATTGTATCAAGACTTACTTGGAATTATTATAAATAAATGACGTCTATCTAATGTATTCATAATAATTAAAAATTATTTAAAACAAACATAAATTATTAGTAGTCCAATTTTTGAAACTATCATAAATAAATTAGGATTTATTAATAATTAATTAGACTTTTGAAGAATTAGCTGGACTTATTACAAATAAACCACATCTATCTAATATATTTGTAATAAGTCCAAATTATTTAAGATAATAAAAAATAATGAGTAGTCTAATTTTTGAAAACTATCATAAATAAATTGGATTGTATCAATATTTAGTTTGACTTATTACAAATAAATCACATTTATCTAATGTATTTGTAATAAGTCCAAATTATTTACAATGTTTAGAAATAGTTAGTAGTCTAATTGTTTAAAACTATCAAAAATAAATATAAATTTATCAAGAAGTCATTGGAATTATTAAAAATAAATCACATTTACCTAATGCATTAACAATAAGTCCAAATTATTTAAAATGATAAAAAATAATTAGTAGTAAATTTTTTTAAAACTATAAAAAATTAATTGAGATTTATTAATAATTAATTACACTTATCAAGAATTAGTTAGACTTATTATAAATAAATCAAATCTATATAAGTGTGCAAAATAATAACATAACGATATTAGAAGGCCCATTATATTTATATCTTAAATCAAATTTACAAATCACAAATCATAATTCATAAATAATGTATTTATAGATAATAAGCCAATGTAGTTTATTTCATAAGGAAAGATAATACATACATCAATCAGGGCAAGCATAGTGAAAATAGACATTTAACACTATCAAGTTTTGATCTCAAGTTTTGATTAACTAGTCTAATTATGTCATCCATAAACTCCTAATCCCACATGTTTATATCTGATTAGGCCACCAAGGATGACTAGGATGCCACATGTTATTAGCTGATTAGATCTTAAACTATTTGTTTAATCTTTAGGTGATGCCCCTATGACCATCAAATTTTAGCTTATATAAGCCACTTGTTAGTCACTAAAAAACTTGAGAATTACCAATGTTGACTTTGGTCTTCACAATGCTTCTAGATATTATGTTAATTGGCATGATCATGGGTTCTCAAGTCTTTCATCACCTCCTATATGTTTATATAATCTCCTATACACTTGAGTTACCAAAATTGTTATGTGTGTCATAATCTCAGTCACTTGTGATGCTAAGGAATTTTATTTTGATTGTATCCTTTCTCACAATCAAGTTATTGAGATTTTTCCACTTGGAATGATCTCAAGTGATTTTGGTAATTTATAATTTTGTTTTGAATTTTCATCCTTATAAATAGTTTAAACGGTCATCAAGATTTTGTCATGTGGCTTGATATAAAGTATTTGAGTTTTTGCACTTTAAGTTTGTAGTAGATGGGATTTACAAGTGCTGAGTTGTCCTCAACCATTTAAAAAGAATTGAATGAAGTGTAATTTGAAACATAGAAAAGGAAAAGACTATTTGTTGATATGAAAATGTGAAATAAAAATATTTCTTAACGCACAAATGGAAAATTCCCAATTTTGATTTCCAAAACACATTATGTGAATGCAAAAAAGTTGAATACTTTTTCACAAAGCTTTAAGTATGAAGTGGAAAAACTAAGGAAATAAATTCCGAAATACAATTCTCAAAACATAAATGTCAAAGTAGGACATTCTAAGGCATAAAACTTGAATACCATTTCACAAACATGAGAATTCCAATGTGTATTTTTTAATGAGTAAAATATGATGAGTAAATCCTAATGTACAAATTGTTAAAATGATTTGATGAAGACCCTTTCATAGTTCATGAAATTCAAAAACACTATTTCAAAAACATAAAATCCAAAGACCATTTTTAAATAATACAAAAGCAAAGTGCACATTCTAATTCAAAAATGTTAAATACCTTTTATTGATGCACACTTTCCAAAGATTGAATTTCCATTATAGAAAATATAAAGCACAAATGTCATAGTGTCTATTTAAGACCCAAAATGCAAATATCTATTTTGGAATACACAAAATGAGAAGTGACACTCAATAAACTCTCCAAAAATAAATAGAATAATAAAAAATAAGGAATCTCCTAATTGAATCAAATAAAACATTTTACATGCCAAAATTATGTAATAAATTTTGGAAAAACAATTAATACCTCCCATATCAAAATTAAATAAAGTCCGTTTCAGATTGCCAATGTCACAAAATAAATGAAGAGCTCCCAATACTTTATCACTATTTTTAAAGTTCCTAATGTGATTATGCATTCAAATAGTTTGTTATAATGTCTTTCAAAACATCATTAAGATCAAGTGTATGACCTTTCCATTTTTTATTTGGTTTCCAAGCATATGTGATACTATCTATAAAAATGTATGGTAAATAGATGTCATTTGGGTTTTTATTTCATTATTGTCTAAATAACCTAAATAAATGTTTTCGTCTTCTAAATCTTTTTCCCCTTCATGAACTAGATTGAACCAAGATATTTTGACACTTTATTTTATATCTCCATTTATTTACAATATCTCAATATTACTTTTAGCTCTAGCAAACCATATTAGGTAGTTAACTCCTGTAGAATTATCAAGTCTAGAAAATAACAATTCTCTATTTTTCATAGCTTGGGTTGGATCAAATGAAGTTTTTGATCTTTTTATTATTGGACCAACATATATATCTATAGATGCAACTCCAAAATAAAGTTCTTTATGATGAACCATTTTGTGTATATATTTATGAATGGGTATGTCATGGTGAGTTGTAGGCTAAATATCTCATTTATATTTAAATTCATAAGGGAACATGTCTTATTTAATTGTGTCATGGATTTTTAAGAAGCAATATTCTAGATCCTTACACTTACTATTTCTTATCAAACCAAATTATTTGTAATGCTTTACATACTTAATTAGGTTATCTTTTATTTATTTTTCACTCTTTTTTTCTACTTCTATCAAGGAATTTTACAACAATGGAATCTTGAGAATTTTATCTATTTTTCAATTATTTTTATCAGATTACCTTTTAGAACATTTCGCTCACCATTTTATTTTTTTCCCCATAACTTACTCAGAGGGGGTGGGGGGTGGAGGGAGGGGGAATTTTTTTATATCTCTTATAGAGTTTTAACAACACATAATGAACTGACCTTGATCTATCCATATAAGATAATATTGACCTTTTGTTAAGACCACTATTTCATTTTAGCCCTTTAATTGGTAACTATTAACATAGTCTTTGAAATCCACTACTTATTCAACCAATATGGCTTGAAGTTTCTTATATTTTCACATGTCTTATAATTTCCCATCATCTCTACAATAATCCATACACATTTACACTTTATAAATTTAAATAGGTTTCCAAATGTGTCATATATGTCCTCATAGGTATGACTTATAGGGAGAAATCCAACATCAACATTGAGTAAAATAACTTTATAGACAAGGATAGATAAATATTACAACACAAACCTATAACAAAACATGATTTTGTGAATTTTTAAATGTAATACAATTACATTTAACTCCATATAAGGTTGTAAATTTTGTAATATAATAATGGATGGAAGAAATTACATTTTCTAATTATCCCAATGATAGTTGTCTAGTTGAAGGTATAGCCTAGAAGAAAGTTTCTTGAAGGCATCAATTGATTGTGCTTCTTATATTTATTTTTTGCATTAAGGGTAGCAACTATTAGACAAAAGTTCATCATAAAATCAATATTTTCAACATCTAAGTTTATGTATTAAAGATCCATAATTATTTGGTATTACTATTTTTATATCCTTTAAACACTTGTTAATTGAGGTGATAATAAAGTTAGGCCCTCCAAGAACATACAGTAAAAAAAAATACCGTATACACCTACACCATGACCATGTGTGATAATATCTTCCATTGAGAACTCTTTTGTTATATTATTAACCACTTTTATCTTTATCATAGTCCTTGGCACAAATGTTTTTTGACATTGGATCTTATCATAAATGAATTGAGGCATTATTCAGGGCATTACTCTTACATTCATTTATGTGTGTAATACATTTGTCTTGTAAAAAGTATATGAGTTGAGTGTATCATGAATTCTTGATCTCTAGATAAGGACCCATAGAATTTTTATTGAGTCAAGAAGATACATGTTTTACACCTAGTGAAGTCATCAAACTTGGAAATGGTCACTTAATGAAAATTAGTTTTCCACATGTTGTTGAATTTTGGTTGGGATATCGGCTCATATTACATATCTAACAGCTTTGTATTGATGTGGCACCTCATAAATTATTGAGTGAAAGATGTCGAACATTATCTCATGCATCATCTACATCTACCTAGAAAGTAAGTTTTGGGAGAACATCTATAAAATCATCCACTAATTGGTCCAAAGAATCTTTAACTTCCATTGTCTTCTTTTATAGAATTTTCAAAACCTCCCTACATAGAGTGAATTCCTTTCCCCATTATGGTGAAAAATTTTAATGCTAAACAAACTACTTATATTCAATCCATATATTTTAATCCAAGCTTCCTAATAGATGTTAGTACCATGAAAATCAATGTTAGTTTTGTTTTTCTTTTTATTAAATAAACTAGTATAAAGGGCATCTAAAACATGTTATCTCCTATCTATTGTAGTGGAATCAAGAAACTTTATCCTTTTATATTTTAGCATCTCAAATGTCAATCCTAATTGAAGACATTTTTTGGTACAACATTTATTTACATACAGTTTTGTAATCTCACTATCTATACTTGCATCAAACTCTACTCAGCTAAATGGAGTGTTTGGCTAAATTCTATTTCAGTCTAAGTAGTTGTAATCATGAGTTAATTTTTTTGCATGCCTTTTTTCTAGGAATGTCATTCAAGGAATGAATTCAGTATCCTCTTCTTCCTAACCATTTCTTAATTTTTATCACCTTTGGTGTCTTGTATGGTAAATTAATTCCTCTACATCAATGTCCACCATCATGTTTGAAGGTCATCTAATGATAGATGTTTCAGTTACCTCTATACTAAAAGTATCATAATGTTTTAGAATGAACCTTATGTAAATTCCAAATTAATTTCACATCATTTAGATAGGATTGCAACAAAAAATCTCCCATATTTGGGCAAAATCAATATAACCAAAAGCAAATTTTTCATCATCTACAAGAGTTGTACATTTGTGCAAAAAATGTACCCATTTCCCAATAAACTCATTTCTTGGGCTATGAATTATGGTAGGATCATCAATATATCAAAAAAATGAATCTAGGAAAGGGTTTTCTTATTTTAATGGTTGTATATACATAAAAAATTGAAATTATTATGTTTTTCTTCCATGTCATCCTCTGTAGATATTTTTTTTGGTGATGTGTTGCATCATTCTTGTGATCCATATAATAAAACTATCAGTTACATTCCCCAAATTATCCATAAAAACTTTAGAAAATAGAAGTGGTAGAGTTAGATCAAATTTTTTTGTCACATTAACACGTACACATTAAATAGGTATTTTATCATTGTGGCATATGGAATTTAGATTTATGGGTTCCAAAGACTCAACATCTAGACATGAAAGTTTATGTATTCTTCCTTCAATAATGAGCTTACCATTATTTATGATAGAAAAATAGTCTCCACATTGGAAATCCATTAATGTTTAATGTTTTAGCATAGATATTTGTAAAAAGAGAAGATTTGTTAATTAAGGTACTTATAAAACCAGTCCAATTTATACCTATATGTAGTAGATAAATATTTATTTATACCATGACACAAACATAGAGAAATGTTAAAACCTAAATTTTTTAGAAAGGTAATGTATAACACATTTTTTAATGATAATATTTATGTCAATCATAGAAAATAATAGATTTTAATATCATATACTACATACTTCAATAAATTTTCATCCTAATTTCAAGTTATCTCCTAGGAGATACCTTTAAAACATGCATAAGAGTGGAATAACCAAGTAGAGAAAAATAGTTAATTAAATAAACATTTAACCATGTATTTTATTATTATATAAAATGATATTGAGAAATGGGGGTTTTGATGAAAATCATGGAAAATGATTAGCTACTTATATTTTGGGAGTTTGTATGTGATTTAAACCTCTATGGTAAACCCAAGAGTTTGAAGGTATCTCTTAGGAGATACCTTTAAAACATGCATAAGGGTACCCTTATGCATTAAATTACCAAATAAATGCATTCAATTCAACAAGGTTTACAAATATAAAAGGAAGTATTAGTGATACTCCATGTCAACTATAAATAAACTATCATTGAGTTAGCTATTACCCAGTAAATTCGATCTCTGTCATGACCAAGCTACTTTTTTTTACAATTTTAGAGAACCAGAACTTGAGTAAAAAAAAAATCTTTGCTTTATGTCTTCCACATCCCCCCTCTACATTCCCAATTATAGGTTCATTTATATACATTGATACAATTTTTGATGAGATTGCCCCTAATAATGAATTAAAACACTATTATGCTATATGGGAAGAATTCAAAGCAAAATATGTGTGTGGTTTTGCATAATAAATTTATACCTTCACATGGTAATATAGATAGTACTTGGTGGAAATCAATACTATGGGATTACATGATGCAATAGAAAACCTTTAGCTAAATCCATACATTGACTCAATTTTTGATCTATTTATAAATGGCCAATTTTATGGCAAGATTCTACACTTCCAATGAAATGCTCCACTAGCCTATGTTAGTGGACAAGATTTTGAGAAGTACTATAGATTCCCTCCCTCCAAAATATGTTACAATCAAGTCATAGTGAACCATTATATGTCTTAAAATAACGTAACTAATAATTACAAGTGTTTTAAAGTGAACCAAGCACATTTTTAGTTAGGAGATCCATCTTTTCTATCCTAATTATTGTTTTCAAGCCTAGAATTAGGACTGAAATGACTTTATGGAATAGAATTTATGGCTTCCCAAGCATACCCCATATTATTATGATTTTTATTCCTATATTGGACACCATCCTTACCTCCACCAAGATAATTTCCATAGGGGAAATCATTAGTTATAACTTTATTCACCAAGTTAATTGCTCAGACAATAGGTTAGATGGCAACTTTTATATGATGTCTTATCTAGTGGATACAGTAATTAAGATGGCCCACTCATCATTTGAATAACATTGGGAACCATATTTTGAGTATCCCAAGAATATAAATTATGATGAATTCAACATTATTCATATCCATAGGTTCAATAAAACATGACTAGGCTAATAGAAACTTTATACCCTATGGTGTAGCTAGCCATTTTTGGCAAGGATATGCCTAAAGTGTCTGATCATATTAGAAGAACTATTGAAAAGATTTGTAATATTTGAATTTACCTAAATTACATAATCATTACGATATAAATAGCTAGATCCATTCCCATGTATCTTCCTCAATGGGTCCTAGACAAGGTGGTAGAGTAAGAGATTACATCTCAATTATTTGATTACATGGATATCACATTAAGGAGGGTTAAGTAATGGGAAGTCCACCCATCTCCCCTCAGCATTTGTCAAATCTATTACTTTGGATGGGAACATTTTCAACCAGTGGGAAGAATCAAATATTCTCCTTACACCAAGTTACTATGCACTGGTACCATCTCTTTTGCATTGGTGGTGGAGTTGGGATTGTACATATTGGCAGGCCTATTGTAGTTAGGTTTCCATTGACCTCTTCCTCTTCTTATTGTTGGACATATTGCTGATGATATGGATATGCATTTTTATAGGCACCTTGATGCATATTTCCTTCCCTATTTTTGGCTTCTAGAGATTGGCATCTTGACTCAAAGAACTTAGACCTTGACTTCCAATCAACATCATCTTCTGATTTCTTAAGAGCAACTCTAGAATTTGTATTAAATATTGACACTAGATTATATGGAAATAACCACACACAAAACTATAATGGGGGAATAAAAGATAAGGAATGGGGTGGCTAAGATGACTCCAGATACACTAGGTTAGTGGATGCTACCTACATAGTTTCATGGATACAAGATCCAACATAAACATTAGGCCAAATGTAGTTCTCCAAATGAATGGGATAGAAGAAAATGATGAGAAAGAAAACATGAATGATATGTTTTAGATGAATATGGGAATGGTACTCACAAAATGGTGAGAGAATGGGATGTTAGGCTAATAAGGATGGGGAAACTAAATGAAAAGTGGTTTCTTATGAAATAGAGAGCACCTGGACAAAGTTAGATATAGTGTGAAGATTTGCTATGTCCATGTGTCATATCCACATGACATAGTATTAATGGATGTTTTAAATGATATGGAGGTTCATAAGAGGATGAAAAAAGATAATATGTCTTTGGTGGTGTCCAAGTATATACAATATAACCCATAGACCACCAAAAAAGATGTCAGGAGAATTAAAAAGGAACATTGGGTCTTTAAACATCTTCCAAGACCCTTCTCATAAGCCAAGATACAATAATAGTCTAGTCTATCTGAGCGACCACATGTGGAGAAGAGGTTGAGAATTAGTTAGACCCTTATTCAATAACCCAACCTAGTGGTTACAATTACATTAACCACTCTATTTTTCACTCCTCCTTAGTTAGATGCTACTTTACAAGGTTCCTTAAGTATTACTCAAATAAGTGGGCCATTATCCATGTTTCCATTTTTTCCACTCATTATGGCACAATAAGTAAGCCTTCCATATTTTTTTTCCCTTGTTACTAGTTTTATTCCACTTTTATCACTAGTTCAAACTAGTTTTCTTAAACCTCCATCCCAAAATTCATTCCTAGTAGCCACTACAATTCTCAGCTATTCACCCCTTCCATATTGATATCCTTATCCTATTATCACTGGATCCCCTATCTCTCTTCAAGGTGAACCCATGAGGGTATCCCTTAGAGGGAAAATAGAATAATAGATAAGTATTAGGAAAGGTTCTAAATAAGTAGATCCTATGGAATTATTGGACTCTAATGAAGAAAATAAGAAGTTCATAGAAATAGAATGGTCTAATAAAGAATAATTGGAGGTTAAAAATGAAACATCCTTTTGATAAGCTATCAGTGAGACCATTGAAAGTGACTCAGATGATGTCTAGTTTTTAGAAGAAGAAGTCCAATCAGGAGATACCAAGATCCTAAATAATAGTTTGGTTTCAATGGAGATATTATAAAATTCAAAAGATAACAATGAGGATTAGACAAGTTTTAGGCCTCCACATCCAACACATAAATAAATAAATAACATACCTTTAGACCCAATATCATTTAGGATAACAATATTATCTATAGAAGTAGCTTCCCCATTTATTTTTACACAAGGGGTTAAGTATTCAGGCTCCTCATTCCCCATCTATTATTACAAAAATTATTGTTATAGATAGTACTATAGAAACTATTTCCCCTATAATAGGTTTTAAGAATGTTTAAATGGCTATGGTGTCAATTTGGAAAACCCTAGTCACAACCCCTATGACCAAAATAGTAGTTCCTCCTAGCTCACCTTCAACAAACACTTCTAGGATTATTAATGAGTCTATGGATGTCTACTTATAATATATAATGAAAATACCTTCTACTTATCTGTTATTTGATTCCCAAAACGCTCATACCTCTCTAATCAATGAACAACTAAATTTTGAGATTTTTGCCTCAACTACTATTTTTTATTCACTAGATACCCTTCCCCATCTATCTACTCAATTGGGCCTACCAATCAACCATATAACCAAAATAGAGTCTATTTTCATTATATTGGTAAAAAGGTTGGATGAATGAAGGCTATTAACTAATATAGTAACTCTTAAAATGTCACAAGATGGAGAAAGGTTATTACACCCTTTAATCAAATGGGATCCTCTTATCCTAAAATAATGCTTACTTTAAGAAAATCCCCTTCTTCTACCCCTCCTGAGTAGGCAGAGCCTATAAATCAACCAGTCACCTTGAATGTCTCTGAATGGATTATAAAGATGTATTGGCCAAAAGAATGCAAATAGGATTTTTTTTATGGTGGAGAAACCCATAGTTAGGTTCCATTTAAATAAATAAACCAAGACTATGAGGAATATCAAGAAGAAAATAGTAATAGATAAAGGGTAAAAGATATAATTAGAGTAGAGGGAGGATGAGTTATCTCTAACTAAGAGGATAAAAGTACTCCCCTCTGACTTGGGATATTATATATAATATCTTTACTCTTTTTTGGATTCAGTGAGCAGGGAATGATAAATGAAATGTTTAGAGGTTATGACTAGGCTATGGGGAATGTAAAAGGAAGAATCACCATACAACCTCTAAAGGACCTCATTGACAATGTTCAAGGATAAACTCATAATTTTTATGATGTTATCTAGTTGATAATATGTGCCAAGAGCGAGTCACAACCTAAGTGTGGATATGTGGTTACCATCTATAAAAAAATCAAGAAAATGGAGGTCAAACTCCATTTTTTAAGATAACCATCTAGGAATAAGGCATATAATTATCTAAATTTAATATTTTTTTATGATGTAGTATGGGTCCAAAATTATGTGACTAAAAGAAGAGATGACTTGATAAATTGGCATCAAGGGATGTAAAATTAGGTGTTGAAACTCCTTGGCTATGAGGGGTAGGCCATTTCTATTTTTTGAGAGCTAAGGATCCAGAATGTGATCAATTAGTAAGGAAAATTGGTTGTTAGAGCCATCTTCAAGGATTGAATCCAAAATATAACAAAAAGTTTTAAAATAGACATCAATGGTATAGTATATAAAACTTAGGATGACTTATTAAAATTGGTGAAATTTTCTAGAGGTAAAGTCCTTAATATAGAGACTCTATATGTGTAACTTGACATTGCATTAAAGATTCACAAAAAGTTAATATATAAGTTCCCCTATCTATTCAAGATATCTTTGTTAAAATTTTTGGAAATAGAAGTTGATTTGCAAGTGAGACATGCCCTCTACATGTGAATTAAAGAAATCAATTAGGCTTATCACACTACTTAACCTCCACCTGACACCTCAAAAACACTTATGACTTCAACAACTAGACATACCATTGTAATAAATTTAGCAAAATCAACTACCAACACATTGACGTCAATAAATGTAACTACTTCCTCATAAACAGATTATTTTGTCATCTTTTAGTGAGCATTGTAACTAAAATTTTGTTATGATAATCTTATCTCTTGAGAGATGTTAATGTCATCTTTTAGGCATACATGTCATACATGTCACTTTATGAGATATTTTAAATGATATAAACTTGAGGCATCCCCATTTATAGCTATAAATACATGTAACCTTCACATTCTAAAGGAGGATAAATTTTGTTATTTGATACAAATGTATATATTTTAGTTTTTCTAAAATCTATTTTGAATGAATCATTCTCTCTCTCTTTCATCTCTATGTTATAGTGTTTATGCATTTTTATCTAACTAGTAGATTAATTTATTGATACATGAAATAGCAATTTAAATTAGAGTATGATTAATTAGTATGGTTATATCAGTTAAAAATCTATAATAATAATTTTAGGTTGATCGCTCTTGTTTTATATTTTAGGTTGATAGATCATTGTCCTCCCATCTCACTGTGATATGATCATATCCCACATAATATGAATAAATGAGATAAGACAAGCTATTAATTTAAAGATCATAATACCAAATGCATGTCAAGCCACCCAACTCGACATGAGTAGATAAGATATAAATGTCATTAAAAAATAAATGTTAACCACATCATTGAAATCTTCCCACACTCCACTATCATTATCCACTCATTTGATTTTAATTTTCTCAATCCCTGCATTAGACAACAAATTATTGTCTATATTGACTTCCATATATAAATTTAAATAGTTCCAATTCTATATTATTGAGACATCATCCCACACTTCCTCAAGGATGTTATTCAAATTCTAGGATTTACCCCTTTGTTTAGACAAGGCTTAAATGCCAAATTTAAAACATCCTTTAATTCTTAGCTTAGGTACATCATATTCAAATGAAATAGTTTATCCTATCATTAGGGCTTGGGATTAAACAACATTGTTAGTCCCATCTAACAAATTGATATATGATACTCTAATTAGAGACCCACTACAATCCCTAATCACACACCCTGCCCTGGAGGACCCTAATTTACCTTGAAAAGCTCCATAAAAATTGAGTTTGAAACACTATTTATTTATCCTTGGTAAATAATGATTTTTGTATGTCCATTCTATTTTTCCTTCAAGGTATATCTTAGGAGTTACCTTTCAATCATGAAAAAGAGTGGTTTTTTCCTTCAAGGTAGCTCCTAAGAGATACATGAAGGTTTCCATGAAGGTATTTCAATGTATGTTTGAAGGCACTATTGAGTGATACCTTAAAGGGACTTGTAATACCTTCAGGGGCACCCTTATTTATTTTTGAAAGGTATCTCCTAAAAGATACCTTCAAGGTACCCTTTAAGGTACTAAACTATCCTTCAATCTATCTTTTATAAGATACCATGAAGGGTATTATAGTACCTTCAAGGGTTATCTTAGTAAATACCTTGAATATGCATAAGATTAATATTTTATTTCAAGGAATATCCTAGGAGATACCTTGAAGGGCCTTGTAATACCTTTATAGGTACCCTTATGCATGTTAGAAAGGAATCTCCTTGAAGGTACTATTAGGTGATCATTGTTATCTCCTTTTTTCCATCATTAACCTTTGACAAAATTAAAAAAAGGCTAGCCTAGTTAAGTTGAGATAAGGTCAGTTACAAGATCAAAGTATAATTAAATTTAAGTCCTCAATATTATTTGATTCAATCCATTCTTAACTTGAGTCTTCCTTGGTCTATTTGAGCCAATTTAAGGTGATATCGAGTTATTCTGATCGATGTTAGTCAATGTAAGTTGAGTTACTTCCCAAGTCAAGTTGAGTTTAGATCTTAAGTCAAGTTCCTTGAGTCGATAACATCTTATTATTTTCCATTTTTGCAATATCATTCAAGGGAATGTAGTGATCTCTAGGCCAATCTTTAGATGGATAGATTAGTGATACTTAATCAATTTATCCATCTCCCTAGAGTACCATGTCAACATTATGTAGTCCTCAGGCATGTTTATAAGTCACTCAATATTTATCCATTTCCTTTAGAATTATTTTGGAAATCCCCACATCAGCAAGGTTAGACAAAACAAGAAGTTAGAGATATACTTCCACATGATTTAATTTTGGTGACCCAAATCCCTAGATCCATATGTGTATATTTGCATAGCTATAGGTGAGTGGGATGGTGCCACTTATCTTGATCTTATAGTCTTAGTATTCCTAACATGATTAATAAAAAAATGAGCGTGTAGTATGCCTTAGGCGAGTGAGTTCAATCAAGGTGGCATGATCCTACTTCAACATAGACAGAGTGTTTGTTAGAGACATTAAAATATACAAAATAACTTATAAATCATGAGGATGGACCACATGGAAGAGACTCAATAGAAGGAAACATGTTGTAAACTCAATCATAAATGAACATGCATAAAGTTTATGGGTTACTTATCCATCTAGGCCATCAAAAGGATCTCAGTTAGCATAAGAAGTTTCAACTTACAAGGTGTCATTATGAATACTATGGGAAGTAGGATCATGATCAAATCATTAATACTATCCATGATTTTGAGGTTTGTAACAAGAAAACATTAACTACAATCATAGTTTTGCACTTGAAACATTCATTTAAATTATGGGATCCTCCAATATTAAATATTCATTGTTATCCAACCAATGAAATAATGAGCTAAATTAGTGGTCTCAATTTCAAGATGATCATCACCATGATTTGAGGATAAATGAATAGTTCTCATTTAATTTCCACCATCCATATATGCTTTCATGGAAGAGATATAGTTTCTAAGTCTTTATTATCACACTTAATTTTGGTAACCATGAACTATTTTGTATTAAATGGCCTAAGGCCTTCTCATTTTCTATATAATCCAAGGCATTTCATCATAAAATCATCTTCTAAATATGTAAGGTGAAGCTATACCAAACTTTATACTGTTTACCTCTAGAATATAATTGAAGATGGATTATGTTTAGTTCATTTCAGATTTTAGTAAATATGATATGATATTTGATGAATGTTAATGATATTTTATTGTTTTATTGCATTTTTCCTTTTCATTCATGCATTTATGTGAAGTATATGTCTTTCACAAGTCATCTAAAGTGCATCATATGGTTTTTTTATTCTAGTGTTGGATTATCATTAGTGCCTATTTTTAAATATCTTGATTGATCACCTTGACTATTATGTATATGTGGCCTTCATATTGAATTATTTATGTGTAATAAGTTCTCCTATAGTAGTTTAATCAGCCTATGATCTGTCATTGACATAGTACAAACATTGAAATCTAGAGGAGATACATTTATTACATCACCTATAGTTTTATTTCCCTATTTTCCTTTATTTTCTACCCCTTTTCCTTAAGAAAGTAGTAGTTTAGTAGTAACTTCAAGGTGAATCATCAAGGAATCTAGACCTATCTAGATATCCACCTTACTGATTAGGTAACTCACATCCTAGAGGTGATTCCATGTTATCATTTGAATCAAAAGCCATGGAAAAATTTATCAAGGATGCAATTTAGAGTGATAACAATATATTTAAGGGTTATTTCAAGGTATCTCATAGGAGATACCTTTCAAACATGAATAAGAGTGGCTTTTTGCTTCAAGATAATTATTAGGATATACCTTCAAGTTACCCATGAAAGTATTATAATTCCCTTGAAGGTCTCTCCTAAGAGATACTTTGAAGGTCATTTCCATACATGAAAGGGGACATTGAAGGTATGTCCTTGGATATACCTTTCAAATACACATAAGGGTAACCTATAAGCTATTACAAGGCCCTTCAAAGTATTCTTGAAGGTACTACTATGTGATACTTTGAAAGATATTGTAATACCTTCAAGGTTACCTGTATGATTATTTAAAAGGTGTCTCCCTTAAGGCACTACTGGGTGATATCTTAAAGGGCCTTTTAATACATTCAAGGGTAACCTTATGCATGTTTTATTTTTTTTATTTTAAGGCACTATTGGGAAATACCTTGAAGGAAATTTTAATACCTTTAAAGGTACCTTCAAGGTATCTCCTATGAGATACCTTTCAAACATGAAAAAGAATGGGTTTTTCCTTCAATTTAACTCCTAAGAGATACCTTCAAGTTACCCATGAAGGTATTAAAATGCCATTTAAGTTATATTCTAAGAGATACATTGAAGGGCATTATCATACATTCAAGGGAATGTTGAAGGTATATCTTTTGATATACCTTTCAAACATGCATAAGGGTACCCTTGAATATATTAAAAGGCCTTAAAAGTATGTTTGAAGGCACTAATGGGTGATATCTTGAAGTGACTTGTAATATAATTAAGGTTACCCTTATACACATTTGAAAGGTATCTCTTTAAAGGCACTATTGGGCGATACCTTCAAGGGCCTTCTAATACCTTCAAAATTACATTATACATATCTCTTATGAGATACCTTTTAAACATAAACAAGAGTTGATTTTTAATTTAGGTTAGATGCTAGGAAATACCTTCAAGTTACCCATGAAGGTATTACAAGTCCCTTAAAGGCATCTTCCAAGACATACCTAGAAGGGTTTTGTCATACATTCAAGGGGACATTGAAGGTATCTCCTAGGAAATACCTTTAAAACATGCATAAAGGTAACCTTTAAGTTATTAAAAGAACCTTAAAATTATTTTTAAAAGATATACTATATGATACTTTGAAGGGATTTGTAATACCTTCAAGGGTACCCTTATGTAGGTTTGAAACGTATATCCTAGGAGATACCTTCAAAGTACCCTTAAAGGTACTATAATGCCCTTCAAGCTATCTTATAGGAGATACCATGAATGATATTGTATTACATTCAAGGTTTATCCTAGTATATACCTTGAACATGCACATAATTGGGTTTTATTTCAAGGTATCTCATAGGAGATACCTTGAAGGGAATTGTAATAACTTCAAGATTTCTCCTAGTAGATACCTTAAACATGCACAAAATTAGAATTTTTTTTCAAGGTATCCCCTAGGAGATAAATTCAAGGTACCCTTTAAGGTAATAAAATTCCCTTTAATTTATCCTATAGGAGTACCTTGAATGGTTTTGTAGTACCTTCAAGTGTTATCCTAGTATATACCTTGAACATGCACGTGATTGGAATTTTATTTCAAGGTATATCCTAAGAGATATCTTAATGGGATATATAATAACTTCAATGTTGATTACAATGATAATTAAAATGTTTTTAATATAACTATGGTGTGTGGGGGGATAGTCTAGTTATGGATATATATAGTGAATGCATAGGGATATTAAGAAAGACTAAATAAAACACCTTCATTGGGGTAGAAGGCTATTTGTAAGAAATATAATTTCTATTCATTATGCTTGAATTTATTATTTTAATAATTGTTTGAACATCGATTCTCTATTTTTTTTAGTCTTTGAGGTCATCTCTATAGTCTAATTTTACACACTAAGTCTCTATAAATCATGAATGCACAATTTAGTGACATTTTTCACATAAACATATCATTTGGTATCAAATTTGATGTGTACCATATCATAGTTTTTTGAAAATTTAAACACCTATCAAATTTTACCCCCTTTACAATAAAAACACATACCACACTAACATTTTGTCCCTTATGTACACCATGATCAATAATCACTGTGCATATGAACTATAAAAATGCACTTGAGAATACTCAAGTGTGTCCTAGGCCTACCTGTACTGGGCATCATAACAGGGTTCACTAATACCCATGTAAAACATGGGCTATGTCCTATTAATATGATTTCCAATGTACTATTACATATTTCTATGCATTGAGACCATAAACATAATTATTTATGTGTTTCTCCTACCAAAAATAGGGGTTGATATCTTTCCATAACCACATATTAAATTGAAACCTATAAATATTTATTGCATCTCATTTTTTAAAAATAATTTTAAATTGTCTTACTAAAAGTATAAATTTGAGGAATCCATCAGTCACGTGTGCACTCCACTAGCAGAAGGAAAATTGATATTATAGATGGGGCACATTCCAATAGAGGTTAACTTTGTGTATGTAAATAGCACAGGAGTCAACCCATCTATTTGTCTTTATTTTATTCCCTATCAACCCCTTCACATCATTCTCAATACATATCTTAATGTGTCGATTGATGCAAAATATGTACTATAGAACACTCCTATGTTCTAGGTGCACTTTTGTGCCAATACTTGCTCAAACATTACATTGGTCATCATTTTTTAATTATATAACATCTCTGAAAAATATGGAACACTTATAATAAATAGATATTATTCAACCATGGGAACAAAAAATCTAAAAATAGAAACCAAGAAATGTTAACCAATGCAAGTGTCAAATAGGTATGTAATATTATTTTATTTAATTTTTATTACAATATTATATAAATCATAAATAACACCTATAATTTTTATTTTTTACCCATCAAATTTATAATATGTATAATCATTATGAAAAAATGTTGAATTTAGGATAAATTATGTTTAATGACTAGCTCAAAATTTTAATTCAATTTTAGGGCTTCTATAAAATTAAAACCTAAATTTCAAAATACAAGTTGAATATGTAGTATGTAAATTAATAAAAGGTTAGTTGAAGTCAATACAATGTGGAGCTAGGGTCACTTGATAGACCAAACTATATTATATTCAAAATCAACGGAGATACATACTTATAATGTAATATTAAACTATATTAAAAAATAATCCGAAGCCAAAATTAACAAAAATTGATTTTTATTTAACATGTCTTCCAACCATATCATCACCGGATTTAAATTTACCATGTTAGGCTTAACATTTCCCATATCGAGCTTCAAAATTTAATTTTTAACGTCATATTTTTTAGAATAATGCCATAATTATTATCATCATTTTGTAAAAATTTAGTCTCTTTTGTATGTGATAAAGTAGACTTCCTAAAAGAATAATTACTAAATATAAAATACAATCACTCAAAAGAACAAACCCACCATTAATCCTATGGAGTGGAGATTCATTATAGCCAAAAGAACCTTATCATTATGGTAGGGTTATCTACATGCATATTTTTATATCTATCCTCTAATACATCATATTTAAATCAAAGGTGATTGTCATTTTATTTTATGTTTTAACCTTTATAATTGGTTAATAAAACTAATGTCAAAACACAAACAGTCTAAAAACTATTTACATGTAAAAAAATAGATAACATTGTAACTCCCCAATGATGACTTGTCAAACCATAAATGAACCATTTATTAAATGATAAATCTTATCTCCATTGACATCTTAACACAAGATTAATCACTTGAATGTCAACATTTTAATCTCACATTAATTTAATAAGATCTTGATATTTGACATTGACGCCTTAGCACAAGATTCATCGATTGAACATCACCATATTAATATCACATTAATTTAATATGATCTAAATCAATCATTATGAATGTTTAAGAGTACTTAAACAAAAATTTGTTTTTATGATGTGACTAATGTGTATTTTTTCGACCAATGAAACTACTCGAATACGATTTTGACATTCAACGAGAACATAAAATATATTAATTATCATAAAATATTAATTTATATGAGCATGTAAATGATGTCAAGTGAATCTCACAATATCCAATTTAATATCATGCATTAAACATATATATTTAATTACAAATAAATGTTATAATTACTCCATTTAAATTATTTGGTCCATAATCTTACTATATTCCAAGTAGAAAGAACATTTAGACATTAATGGGTCTATATGAGATTAAAATATGGTCCTTTTGGTTTGTCTGGGTGATTATCTATAATTTTTAAAATCTAAAACAATTAAATATATTGGTTACTAAGATTATTTGATTACAATTATTAAAAAATATCAGCTTTACCCTAACATTTTCCATTTGGATCTCTATTGGTTTTCCACACACAAAGAAATAAATAATAATCAATAGTAGTAACTTATAAATAACCCTAATCTCCACTATTTCATTATCTCAACCATTTAATAATAATCTAGGTAGACTATCTGAATCTCAATGATTTCATAACATAAAGCACTAAAAATGATAAAAAGGGCCAAGTCAACAAAAAATATTACACATTTCAGATAGAGTAAAAATGTATATTAGATAGTATTAAAATTAAATACCTAAAAATAAGAATATAGAGAAATGACAATAACAAATATCATCAGTGCTTTAGCCACTCTGTAATCTGCTATGTTCTGATTAGTTAGTTCTCTATAGTGTACGATTAGAAAAATCTTAGAATATGTATTTGCTCAAACATGTTCAATAGTTTTTATTCCTATTAAAAATGTGTCAAAATTATACAAACCCCATTTTTACAAGTAAATTTGAAATTCAAATTCGTTGGGGAATCCCGCCTATTTCAATTGAATGCAAATGCACATCAAGAGTAGTCAAGTTGAATTGAATGCATGTGATGTATTTAATATTAATAAATATTTATATATAATATATTAAAATATATAATATTTATTTAAAATATATGATAAAAATATACTAAATAATGTAATATATTATTCTAATATTATATAATATATATTATAAATTTAAATATATTATACTAAAATATGCAATATTTAATATTGATTTATAAACAATATAATTTAACATATATATTATATAATGAATGTTTAATTTATAAAAATATTATGATATATTATATAATAACTAATATTACACACATGTATGTATGTATGTATGTATGTGCATATTGGTAAGAGGGGTTATGCAAAGTGAAAGAGTGTAAATCAACAATTAAACCTAGTTAATCCAACCCCATGAGAATGTCAAAATAAGTTCATCTAAATTAATTGTGTGTGTAAACCTATTAGGATTTGAATCACCATGAAATGCTTTAGCCTATGATGGATTGTATTGTTCTTGTAAAGAGATAGCCTTTTAACACAATCTATATGTCAAAAATACAACTACCTCAATTTCATATGAGGGCATCTATATTCAATGGATAATGAGCTCAATTATGGTTGATTAGGATTTTTATTGGTGATTTCAATGGATAAATTAAATTTTTTACAATGGTGTTTTAAAAATTAGAAGTGAGAAAGAAGAATTTTAGTTTTAGAAATTAGATATAAATTTTTAATGGACATATATTTTACAAAGACACCATCTATTCCATGTATACCTACTATGCCTAGTGATGATGCATTATTAAGTATACCACCATCACTGACATATTATAAAGTTACAATCAATGTTACTTCTCTAAAAAATGTTTATGAAACTCTATTTATTATGCAATAGTATAATAGTAGGGAATATATATTAAATAGTATAACATAATATTATAATAAAATATATTATATAATATAGATTTGTATGTATTATATTGAAATATATAATATATAATATTTATTTCCAAACTATACTAACATATATAGTTCATCTAAAGTAATTGTGGGTGTAAACCTATTAGGATCTGAATCAACATGTAATGTTTTAGTCTATAATGGATTGCATTCTTTGTGTAAAGAGATAGTCTTTTATCACAATATATATGTTAAAAGTATAACTCCCTTGGTTTTGATGAGGGTGAATATGTATTATATGGATATGTACATTGATTTTGAATAATTATGGATTGTCTTGGTGATTACAATGGAGAATTTTCTTTCGTTATAATGGCACTAAAAAAATCAGAAGCAACCAAGAAGAATTTTAGGTTTATAAATTGGATATAAATTTGAAGTGGACATATATTTTGCAAAGACACCATATATTCCATGTATGCCTACTATGCATAGTGATGATTCATTCTCAAGTATAACACCACCACTTATTTTTCATAAATATTCTATTAATGTTACCTCTTAAAAAATGTGAATGAAAATCCACTTATTATACAAGAGCGTATTATTTCTAAATCATTACCATCAGTTCCATATTTTCACAGTGATTATTTTACTTCTATTTCTATATTTGATCTTATTCAATATTGTATCTGTTAGTAGAATGCCTATGACCATGTAGTAAATCACAATATGCATTCTCATCATATCCCCGCGAAAGAGGTTTACTCATATCTACTCTATATGTGTAGGGAATATATGCTAAATAACATAATATTATATTATATATTATACAATATAAATTTAAATATATTGCACTAAAATATATAATATATAATATTGATTTATAAACTATACCAACATATATAATTCATCTAAAATAATTGTGGGATTAAATCTATCTAGATCTGAGTCACCATGCAATGTTTTAATCTATGATAGCTTGCATTCTTCATGTAAATAGATAATCTCAAAATAAAATCTCTACATCATAAATATAACTCCCTTGGTTTCAATTATGAGGCATATGTATTCACTGGACAAGGAGATCCATTATGGCTAATCAAGGTTTATCTTGGGGATTATAAGGGCTAAACTAATTTGGTTATAATGGCATAAAAAAAATTAGAACCAACCAAGAGGAATTTCAGGATTATAAATTAGATATAAATTTGAAGTGTACATATATGTTGGAAAGATACCATCTATTCCATGTATTCCTATTATGCCTAGTAATGATGCATTCTAATGTATACCACTACCACTTGTATCTCCTAAAGGTACTATTAATGTTACATCTCCAAAAAAGTGGATGAAAATCCCCTTATTATCTAAGAACTAGTATTATTTCTAAATCATTACCATTAGTTTCAAAGTTCTACAATGATAATTTTACTTCTATTTCTATATTTGAACTTTTATAATTTTTCATATGTCTGGTGGATTGCCCATGGCCATGTTGGAAATCATAATATGCATTCCTATCATATCCCAATGGAAGAGGTTTACTCATATAAACCTCTATAGGTGTAGAGAATATATTAAATAATTTAAATTAATATTATAATATCATATATTATATAATATAAATATATTATATTGAAATATATAATCTATAATATTGATTTATAAATTATATTAACATATATAGTTCATTTAAAGTAATTGTGGGCACAAACTTATCAAGATTTGAATCACCATGCAATGCTTTAGTCTATGATGACTTGTATTATTTATGTAAAGAGATAGCCTCTTAGCGCAATATCTACATAAAAAATGGAACTCCCTTGGTTTCTATCAGGGGACATCTATATTCACTTGATAAGGATCTATACTATGGTTGATCAAGGTTTATCTTGGTGATTGCAATGTATAAATTGCTTTTGTTAAAATTATATTAAAAAAATTAGAAGTACTTAAGAGGAATTTTGGGTTTAAAATTGGATATAAATTTGAAGTGGACATATATGTTGTGAAGACACCATCTATTCTAGGTATGCCTACTATGCATAGTGATGATGCATTCTCAAGTATAGCACCACCACTTGTTTTCCCAAAGATACTATTAATTGTACATCTAAAAAAAATGTCAATGAAACTCTGGTTATTATTCAAGATCCAATATTATTTATAAATTATTACCATTGGTTCCAAAGTTCCATGATGATAATTTTACTTCTATATCTATATTTGAGCTTATGTAATTTTGCATCTATTAGTGTAATGCCTATCACCATATTGTAAATCATATTATGCATTCTCATCATATCCCGTGGAATATATTTACTCATATCAACATATATAGGTGTAATTAATATATACTAAATTATGCAATATAAAAATATAATATTATATATTATATATTATATAATATAAATATATTATACTAAAATATATAATATTGATTTATAAACTATATTAACATATATAATTCACCTAAAGTAATTATGGGTGCAAACATATTGAGATCTAGATCACCATGCAAGGGTTTAATCTATGATGATTTACAATATTCATGTAAATACATAACCTCTTGGCATAATCTCTACATCAAAATTATAACTCCCTTGGTTTCAATCTGGGGGAATCTATATTTGTTGGATAAGGAGGTCAATTGTGGCTGATTAGAGTTTGTCTTGGTGATTGCAATGGAGAAATTTCTCTTATTACGATAGTGCTAAAAAATTAGAAGTGATCAAGAGGAATTTCAAGTTTTAAAATTGAATATAAATTTGAAGTGGACATATATGTTTTAAAGACAACATATATTTGATGTATGCCTACTATGCTTAGTGATGATGCATTTTCAAGTATACCACCACCACTTATATATCCTAAAGTTACTATTAATGTTACATATCCAAAAAAATTGGATGAAAGTCCACTTATTATGCAAGATCCAATATTATTTCTAAATCATTACCATTGATTCAAAAATTCCATGATAATAATTTTCGTTTTATTTCTATATTTGAACTTTTGTAATTTTTCATCTATTAATGAAATGCCTTTGACCATATTGCAAATCACAATATGCATTTTTATCATATCTTTGTGGAAGACATTTAATCATTTCAAACTCTATAGGTGTTCAAAATATATACTAGCTAATATAATATAATATAATATAATATAATATAATATAATATAAATTTAAATATATTATACTAAAATATATAATATATAATATATAATGTTGATTTATAAATAATATTAACACATATATTATATAATTAATGCTTAATATATAAAAATATTGTGATATATATTTTATAATATTTATATAATAAATAAATAATACACACACACACACACACACACACACACACACACACACACACAAATACATAAATACATACATGTATGCATACATGTGTGTGTATGTATCTCACACACACACACACACACACACACACACACACACACACACACACACACACACACACACACACACACACACACACACACGTATACATACATACATACATACATAAATACATACATGTATGCATACATGTGTGTGCATGTATTTCTCTCTCTCTCTCTCTCTCTCACACACACACACACACACACACACACACACACGTGTGTGTGTGTGTGTGTGTGTGTGTGTGTGTGTGTGTGTGAGAGAGAGAGAGAGAGAGAGAGAGAGAGAGAGAGAGAGAGAGAGAGAGAGAGAGAGAGAGAGAGAGAAATACATGCACACACATGTATGCATACATGTATGTATTTATGTATGTATGTATGTATGTATACGTGTGTGTGAGAGAGAGAGAGAGAGAGAGAAATACATGCACACACACGTATACATACATACATACATACATAAATACATACATGTATGCATACATGTGTGTGCATGTATTTCTCTCTCTCTCTCTCTCTCTCTCTCTCTCTCTCTCACACACACACACACACACACACACACGTGTGTGTGTGTGTGTGTGTGTGTGTGTGTGTGTGTGTGTGTGTGTTGACTTAATAGTTTTGGGATTATTAGTGTTTTATTAATAATTTAGTTAAGCATCTAGAAAAGTAATTCATTAAATAATATTGCAATAATTATAGTATTAATTTGTATAATTTATTTATCTTTTGTAGCTTTCTAAAAATAGTAATGAAAGAGGAGAAATGTAAATTATCATAAAATAGATTGAGATAACTGAGATAGTGTCTGAAACTGGATGTGTAGGATTGATATAGTCTCATGAACCTGGATCTAGCTATTGTTTAGTGAAAGGATAAGAGTGCCAGAACCAAGACTCTTTAGGGTCTGATGCTATAGTCTACTCCTACCACTATCATCCAAACTAGTCATAGAGATATGAGTTTTCTAGGTTTTGTTTATTGTCCCTATATGAGCCTTCTTTAAAAATTTTGAGTCCTAAATATTGATGGATCTCTTTGTAGAGATGATTAAATCTTTAAACTTGAGACCTTCATTATACTTGATAAAACTTGAGAAAGAGGGGGGATTAGTGTGTGTAAGATACATTGAACATGTATCCACACCCCTTATGTGGGAATGCTACCTACATACCAATAATTTGAAGAGGGATCAAGCCATATGTAGTTCTCTCACTTGTTGTCCTTTATGTAATAGTGTAATGAGGATACAAAAATGCCAAATTAAGAGTGCTTAAGGTAGATAGGGACTAGTGTGAGGGTTTGAATATGTTTACATCTATGCTAGGTGACTATATGCAGAGAATAGATAAATTTACCTTAGTGGTTTATTTGTATTCTTACTTGCTTTATAAGATTTTGTAACCTCCCTTATAAATGAACTTTGAACGGACTTTTATAGGGATCTATTGGTGATGGGTTAAATGTATTCACGCTAGGCTGACATAATGAAGACTATGAATTAAATGGAAATAATAATTTGGGATCAAAATCTTATTGGATAGGAACACCAAAAATGAGACACCTTAGGGTCTAGTGCTCCTATATTATAGACTCGAGACCTAGACGGATAGAATTGGCCTGGGAAATGTAGCCTAGCTGAGCTAGAATTAGGTTTCAAAATTCAATGACTGGTTATAAGAAAAAAAGTGTCTATAAGGGTTATGAGAGAATGGAATAAGGTCCTATGGATTAAGTGTCATAATCCACACTCAAGCTACCAATTTAGACATTTTATGACTACATTTGCCCCCTTTTATTCAAGTGATGCAACAAAGTGAAATACTAGGATGAAGGAAAGTAGAAAGTGTACCTGAACTTAACTATAAGGGTGAAGACCATGAAGCTATGTGATGTTGAGTGTGCATATAGAGAACATATTGTGAAGTGTATATCTATAAGAGAAAATAAAGAATATATCAGTTCTTACTAGATACACTATATCTAAAATAAGAACATATAAATGTTGGGTAAGAGATAGAGGAAGAGAAAGGAATGAATACACCTCATCAAGTACATGAACCAATACAAATCTTATTATGTTTTTGAGTGATTATAGATATGTGTTATACAAAAAGTAATATTGTGAATGGAGTTGAGTGTTTAATCCCTTAAGAGTGGCTCAAGAATGTAAAGGCTAACCCTTTGGCTCCATCATCACCTAATTAGTGAAGCTATGTGAGTATGCATGTGTTAATCAATGTTTGGACTATATCTCCAATCCCTTTGAGTAGGTGGCTCAAGAATAAAAAGGCTAACTAATCCTTTGGCTCTATCATTACCTACTAAGTAAAGCTATGAGCTAATATCAATATGAATTGCTTCATATGAGATGGATCTTGAATCTCATGAATGCTCTAAAATATGAAAGTGTGGCATGGATATTTGAATGTGTACTAGAAACTAGTCCAATATTGGGCATTTTAAAAGTTGGAGATTAGGCTTGTATGAAAACCACCCTGAAACTAGGAATTAGGCTTATGTGCAATCCACTTGGGAATATTGAGGTTAAGACTATATGAAAGCCTTTCTAAAATGATGCTAACCACTTGTAGATGGAATAAGGCATGCAATTACTGAGAATACCTGGGTAATATAATAAAATCAAAAATAAAAGAAGTCAAATGTACCACACACATTACCCCCAGTCATAGGTGTCTATAGCATGATTCTAATCTAGAAGTTATACCAATTACCTAATCTAAAATTGGAAGAAAGAGTCATCATTCCATACATGATGCCCCCTATATTTGGATTCTTTGAGAAAAATTGTACTAAAATTTATAATTTTGAACTGAAGTGTTACTAACAAAACTATAACTAAACTTACCTTTCTACCTATTTCTAAAAAGTATAAGTTTTTTGATATTTGGATAGGAGCACCGAAAATAGGACACTAAGTTATTCAATATTTTTTTCTAGGTCTAACACTATTTCCCTTTACTACTTATGATGACTATTCTATAATCATCACTATTTTTATGGTTTGTTCTACCTAGTTTGGGTTCTAGTTATTTTTTTGAGTGTTCTAAAAACTAATTTTTTGACTGATAGGAGCTCTGATCCCTATGACAAAACCATTGTTTATTGTCCCCTCTTTTGAGAGTAGGAATAAAGACCCTACAATGACTACCCTTAGAAGAAATATCCCTATAATTGTGTTATACTATGAAACACATGATATAGCAATGATTTTTGAAAATATGTCTCAAGATATAAGATAGTTTGTATTGGAGATTGTTAGATCAGTAGGGTTATGCCTAGATAGATATACCAATGTAATAGCATGTGTATTATATTGAATTGAAACTAGAAATTTTAGTTGTTATTTGTTAGTTGTCAAAGAGCAGTAGAGCATGATATCCATCATGACATCTAGGAAATAAAGATAATGCATGATGTGGATCATGAAATTACAAATAGTTAAAATGTAATCAAGCAATAAGCACACAAGGAAATAAGCAAAAAGAATAAAATAATGGCCAAGGGGCCAAGAAAACAAGGGACATGGGCACATGTTAATCAAATTGGAAAGTAAGCATATAAGTCATGTTCAACTTCCAACATACACATACAATTGAAAACAAGTAATGTTGGCACGAGGGCCACAAACACATAAAATAACACAAGCAAAAGACATTGGAAAATGTTGTAAGGTGCATAGAAGAATAAAATTAAAGGACATTGGTAAATGTCTTAAGGTAAACACAAGAGACAACAAATGAATTGATAAATGCAATCACATCTAGATACACAAAGTAAGAAACAAAGGCATGTAATATGTTGGATATACAATCACATCTAACTAATCAAAGCAATAAGTAAAAGTATGAAAGACATGCAGTACAAGACTAGATAGATTCTAAGAAATATACAAGTGTTATAAACTATTGAATATTGATAAATTTATTTGTGTAATGTATTAAGTAATGTGCATCATCATGATAATTTAGAGTGTGTGGTGTAAGAATGACATAACCTGGATGATGTAGTCATGTAAAAGATGCCTTGGATGGGTAGATATATTGATGTATATCTTAAATGTATAAGTAGGATGCTCCCTCAATGGGTAAAGTGAAGCAATCACGGATTTGGGTGTCATTAAACACACTCAAAGAAGATCAAATGAAGCATGGTAATGTAGATAAATGGACATACAATAACATAGAACAACAAAATGTAAGTCTAGCATGGTATTAGAAATGTAAAGCATGGATAACACATATAATTGAAATGTTTTCAGTATTTTTGAGATATTTAAATGTTTTTATTACTTTGGTTTATTTGAATGTTTTTAGTATTTTTTATATAAGCTATTTATAATCAATCATAAGGAGACTATACATAAGAAATTAAAAAGAAGCTATATACAAGCAATCATAAGGAGACTATGTACAAGAAAGTGAAAAGAAGCAATGTAAAAGAAAGACTAAGAAGAAATGATAGTAATCGATGAGTCTCATAAAATACCCCTTATCATGGTGTCTTGTATCAAACAAACGAATCATCCATGATTGTGAAGCATGAGAGAATATATATGAATATGACTCTGAATATTTAGATTTATTATCATTATCTTGGAAATCATAATACCCTGTATTATTCTACTCATCATTAACATCTTGATTTTAAACCAATAAAATGATAGTGTTAACTTTTATTGTATCTAGATCTTTTCCTTTGATAAATCATGTCTGTGAATGATTTGCCTTAGGATGTTCAATAAATCCCAAACCTTGATGACAAACATTATAAACTGCTAGAATAGTAATGATGCCTTGAACATGCTTGCCCAATCTTTGAGGTTGATAATCAAACTATTTTAGAAATTTTTGACCAAACCCATACTGCTTTGAATGTTGATCCTCATTTTGGATAGGTATATTTGGATATTTTTCATGCGTTACCTATGCTTGTAGTACTATTTGTTGATCTAAATTATGCTTTGCTAACCAATTTTATATTACTTTGGAATTTTACCCTATGTGAATGTGTTCCTATGTCACTTTGGATTGCTTGATTGATTTAACTTGTATAGGGTCCTCATTATCAATTATCTGTTGTATATGGTTTGAAATGCCAAACATGAATCTGTGTGATGCCCATGCATTCTATGATATGCACAATAATATCTAGATCTTCTCACTGGATATAGAGGAGGTAGTTTGATCAAATTGTATTTAATAATTTACCTTAGTAACTCTCTTTAAATCTTATTTGATCATTGAATACCTTTTGAATCACTAGTTGTAGAGTTAATTTTTTGGGATTTCTTGTTTTGATATGTAACATTGCTTGCAACCAATTGACAAGGTGAAGGTGCATATACATGATTGGCACTAGGTTGCCTTTGAGGCCTTTTTATTAAAATCCAATTTTCCAATGTTGTGATATTTTCATGTAATATCTGATTCTATGTTTATAAATTTGAAATTAACTTGCTCATACTAGTGATTTGATCCCTTAGAATCTGACAAGTGAAAACCCTAGTTACTTCCAATTGAATATGTAAGCACATATGTTGAATAGGGTTTGAAGAAGATATATGTTGAATGTATGCATTAGGAATAATAGTATAGGCTGCCTCACCATTTGGAGGGGTGATAGGATAGACCTAGTTAGATGGAAAGTAGTTATCACCCTCTTAAGGGAGAGGATGAGAAGCAAATTCTTTAATGTGCATAAGATACGACATTGAAACTTGATAGGTGGTTGTTAGCATATGCAATGGATACTCTAAGTATGTAAGGATTTTATTCTTAATTTAATTACACATAATAGAGAGATCATGTTAAATAAGTATTGAAACATTGTATTAAGGAAAGGTAAACATTGCTTTGAAGGAAAAGGATATGAATATGTTTAGCAATACATTCTTTAATATCATCCCATATTATAAAAAGTAAGTATGAAAGGGAAAGAAATAATATTTTCATTGACATATGATAAAATTCATCATTCATATACATGCTAGGACCAAGTATGAATTCCTTATTATTTACAAGAAATGTTTTGAAAGGAGTAAGATCCACTTGTAATTTTTATACAGAAATTTGTAAGGTGATACCTCAAAGAAACAAAAGGATGTAGTAAATTCAACTAGGGTTTGAAAAAAATAATTTTTAAAATTACTATGGTAAATTTTAAAAATTAAATGGAAATTATAATTTAAATATATAGGAAAAAATCCAAAAAATACTAGAAAAATAACAAGACCTAGTATAGGCAACTAGGGTTTGGATGATATTATTTTTAAAAATAATATGGTAAATTTTAAAAATTAAATGTAGATTTTTTATTTAAATGTGTAGGAAAAATAAAAAAAATATTGGATAAATTTGTAAGTAATTTTCCTTAGGGGTTTTATGCATAAATGAAGTAAGTCAGATTCACCAAATGATTTAATTTTTTGGGAATATTGGTGTTTTATTGTTAATCTAGTTAAGAGTTTGGAATAGTAATTTAATTAATAATATTACAATAATTATAGTACTGATTTGTATAATTTATTTGCCTTTTGTAACTTTCTATAAATATTAATGAAAGAGGAAAAATGTAACTTATCATAAAACTAAACTGAGATAACTGAGACAGAGGTTGAAATTGGCTATACAAGATTGAGATAGTATCATGAACCTGTATCTATATTTCATTCAGTGAAAGGATAGGAGCATCAAAAATAAGAAACTTTAGACTCTAATGCTATAGTCCACTCTTGCTACTATTTTCCAAACTGGTCATAGAGATATAAGTTTTTTGGGTTTTGTTTGTTGTCCCTATGTGAGCCTACTTGTGAAATTTTGAGTCCTGAATGTTGATAGATTTTCTTGTAGAGATGATTCAATATTAAAACCATAGACTTTCATTTTTCTTGATAAAATTATGAAAGAGATGGGGTTAGTTTGTGTAAGATGCACTAAACATATATCCACACCCCTTGTGTGGGCATGTTGCCCACATACCAATACTCTAAAGAGGGATCAAGCCATATTTAGTTCTCTCACTTGATGTGCTTTGTGTAATAGTGTAAAGAAGATACAAAAATGATAAATTAATAGTGCTTGAGGTGACTAGGGACTAGTGTGAGGGTTTGGATATATTTTCAACTATGTTGGGTTACTATATGCAGAGAATAGGGAAAATTTCTGTAGTGGTTTGTTTGTATTCTTATTTTCTTTGTAAGATTTTGTCACCTCCATTCTAAATGAACTTTGAATGGCCTTTTATTGGGATATATTAGTCATGGTTTAAATGTATTCATGTTAGGCCAACATAATGAAGAATAGGAATTGAATGCAAATGGTCATTTGGGCTTAAAATTAGATTGGATAGGAGCACCAAAAATGGGACACCTTAGGGTCCAACATTATAATCTAGGTCTAGTTCTCCTATCCTACAAGATCGAGACCTACGGGGATAGAATTAGCTTGGGGAATCCAACCTAACTGAGTTAGAATCAAGTTTCAGAAGTCTACGGATGATTGGTTATAAGCAAAAAAGGGGTTTGGAAGGGTTATGAGAGCATGCAAGAAGGTCCTATGGATTATGTGTCACAACCCACACTCAAGATAATAATTTGGAAATTTTATATGACTATATATGTATGTATTGGTAAGAGGGGTTATGTAAAGCAAATGTATCATATCCCCATGGAAGAGGTTTAATCATATCAACCTCTATAGGTATAGGGAATATATATGAAATAATGTAATATAATATAATAATATTATATAATATATAATATAAATTTAAATATATTATACTTAAAAATTCCTATGCATTTCAAAACTAAGATTAAGTTTAAATTTATTCTCTTGTCATTTTTTCTATTAAAGTTATTTTCTCTCCCATTAGAAGGCCAGAAAAAATTATTTTATAGAATGTCAAGTGTACTGTGGCATTAGTGGTGGAAGCATTGACCTTATTTTTTAATGTCTTTTCTATAGATCCTTCTTGTTAGGTATTTAATATATTTAATGCATTTTTTTAATATCTAAAATGTGTGACTTTTTTGTCTTGATATGGCCCTTTTATTCATTTTTTAATTTTTTATGTTATGAAATCATTAAGATTCTGATAGACTTGGATTATTGTTATAAAATTACTGGGATAAAGAAATTGTAGAGATTACAAATATTTAACACTTACTACTATTGATTATTATTTATTTCCTTGTGTATAGAAAACTAATAAAGATCCAAATGGTGAATGTGAGGGGAAATCATACATTTAATAATAACTGTAAGTAAATAATATTATTAAACAAGTTTTATGATGCTAGAGAATTTTAGATGTGCCCCATTGACCAAACCATACCATGCCATGCCACACTATCAACCCATATTTTATCATATGGGACAATAATTTATAATCAACCCAAAAACCCATTTGATATAATGGCAACCATACTCTTTAGTACCAGTTATAGAATGGCCACTAGTGAAGGTTATTTTGTATGGTTTATTGTATTGAAAGAGGTTGAAACAAGGTTATTTTACTAGTTTTATGATGCATAAACATCACTATAAATATATTAATTTGGTTATGTCAAGAGTCTTAGAGTATTAGGAGTTCATTTAAAATAATAAATGCCTTTTTTTAGGCCTTAGAAATCAATGTATATGCTAGCTAGTTAGTGTAGAGTAGATATTGATGATTGTGTACGAACCAGTTTGTAGGTGTCAACCTAGAGGGTAAAAAAAAGATAATTATTTGAATTTCCTTTTTTTAACCTTAAAACTTATATACATATTGAAAAACCTTTTTCACCTTTGATTAATATTTTAGGAGCAATGAAAAATATTTTAAAAAATTTTAATAAAGAAGGAAGTCTAACAAGGTCTTGAGGTTGATCAAATTTTTAATTCCTTCAAGTATATTTTTTCACTAACCATTATTTAAGAATAATCCATTTCCATGAAGGTGTTTAATAGAACCCAATGATACCTTTGCATAAATCCCACACAGTAACCAATTCCTTTGCATGAAGTCTTAATTTTCTTAGATAATTATAGGGGTTCAAGAGGTCCCCTTCCCATAGAATATATTTAGATAGTATACAAAAAATAGTCAACTCAGAGATTTATAAATTACTTATTCAAGATGCTGAATAGAATTAAGGAAAAGCCAATAAGCTTAAAAACCACAAAATGACTTACCACAAAAAATATAGATACCAAAAAGGGTCAATAAGTCTAAAAGTTACAGTACCAAAGAAAAGAAATAAACCAAAAAAATAATCATCAGATACTAGAACCTAGAAACCCATAGGTTTTAAATATTACCTTCCTTATTATCCTCTACCATTTCTTTAAAAATGGAGCCACTAGACTTTGAAGATTCCTCACCACACAAAACCTTATCCACCACACCATGGAGTCTAACTTTTATTCCACCAATAAAGACTATAGCTCAATTGTTATCTCTCCTCCATTACATTATTGAGTTCACCATCCTTCGGGGATCCCTAACTAAATAAAGAGGTGTTTCACCCTTTCCTCAAACCACTAGTTTAGCTAAAAACTTAACAACCTCCACCTTCTCCTTATTGTGCTTGACACCCTTACACAACTCTAGATTATGAATTGGGATCTTAATAAGAGCCATGGGAGGGAAAGACATAAAATGCCTTTTCAAAGACACATAATCAGAAATTTTATTCTTAATTTCTTCCACAAACCCTATGAGAGCAATAAACCTTGATTCAAGAGTGTTAAACATTGATAATGACACCAACCCAAATCTATCTGAACCATAAAATTGAATATTAGGAAAGGGAACAAAGTTCACGATGTCGATATCATCCAAAAATCCCTAATGATGCTATGAAGCTATGCATAACACAACCATTTTAACTACCACTTCCTTATCAAGAAAAAGAACCAAAATTTTATTAGTAAACATTGTTTCCACCACTAAATTTACCCTATTAAAGGGGTTCTTAAGGAGATAATCTTCCCCAAAAATATGTAGAATAGCCTAAAATATCTCCTTTATCAGGGCCCAAAAGATATTATTTATCCTTAACCTATAAATACACCCTTCAAAGGCTATCTACCTAACTGAACTATTACCTATAACCACCAGGACCTCTAATGCTAGATCAATATTATGATCCATCCTGATTAATCACCAACTAGGATAAATAAAACACACATGCTAGATATTCAAGAGTAGAATGCATATTTAGAGTTGTTTCAAGATAACGCAATAAACTAACATATTAAGTCTAGCCTCTAACTCAATACACATCATCAAGGTCATAATTTTAGAATTTTTATTCCCAGGAGTCAATGAGATAGCTTTAAAACTAATTAATTTCATAAGTGATAATCATGTGGGGAATAATTATGAAGAATAATGACCAAATTTTATGGATGATATCCTATCAAAATCTTCCCATGATGAATGTTGATTGTCCATTTGAATTTCCTCCCTTTGATCTATAACATAATTCTCTAAAAATTCTAGAATTGAATTAGTTTCCCTAAAACAAAAGGCTATTTAGGATTTCCCAAGATTTAACCAAAATGTTATAAAATTTCTAAGAGGTTACTGACTTATTTTTTAGAGTGAAAATTTAGGATTTGAAAAGCTCATTCAATCATAATCTTCTTAATTTTTCTTTCCATTTCCAACTCAAGCCCTCTTACAAGAGCTTGTGCTTCAACTTCATTATTCATCCCATTTGAGAACTTCTAGATACAATGTGCTCTAAAATCACCGATATTAACTCTCAAGGATCTATCAATATTCATTTTCAACCACCCTGGAGGAGGGGGAAACTAATAAGCATTATCCTTTCTTGTACTTTTACTTGAATTTACTATTAACCCATTAACAGGTGGCTGAATAATAAGCCTCCATTTGGCACACATTATCATATCCCATGATAAAATAAAAACATTTATATGGTTAATCTAAGAAGAAATTACCTCTAAGATAAAAAAAACTCTAGCTATTTTAAATTTGAATCAAGATATCTCTCCTTACCTTTATAAATACATTGATTTCTCTCATTCTAAATTGTCCACACCAAAATAGCTAGACTAACTCTCCAATGTATGAAAAGTGATTTTTTACAATCCTAAATTGGTTAAGAGGAAAATGCATTGAATAATGAGGTGGTCCAAGCCCAATAGCATTCAAGATTAGAACACAATCATGCCTAGAACCAAACAACAAAGGGGCAAGAGTAAAGTAGGTGATTGATAGTTTCTTCCTCAAATTTGTAAAGACTACAATTGGAAGGTCCCATACAACTGATTTTGTCCAATAGATCCTGAGTGAGGTTACAATTTTGAACTATAAACCAAGTGAAATCCCTTTCTTTTTGAAAGCTTGTCTTATCCCAACAGAAAAATATCACACATCTCAATGCATCATCTATTACCTTAGCCATCTGATAACTAAGGCTTACTTTAATAATTATAATTTTGGAATTTATGTATCCATTTGATCTATGATTTCAATGAAATGAAATGATATATTTTTAAATAGATTTTTTAGGCTGGTAAAGTAGTATATAGTAAAATAGAGCCATAATGTTTTCATGTTTAATGTTGTTAAGGTCAGAGTTGTCTAAAGTTATTCTTTTTATTTTTTGACATGTCCATAATCCAATTAACTAGGTGATTTAAAGGCATGCTAACCATGTTTACCATGTTTTATAAACTGATCATTACATTGTGTTAATTGAATCAAAATTTCACTTCAGATCTTAACGAGGTCAAGCACATAAAATCCCTTGATCAAACCTATTGATTGAAATAATAATCGGTTTAGTTGATATGGCTCAACCAGTCACATTTATCCATTTCAAATAGGAAATTCCTTTTGATGCTAGACCTTACATCTTATAATTTTCCCACTTTTATCAAAGTCCAATATATGAACAAATAAATTTAGCTTCTAAAAATATCTATTTCTCCTTTCATTTCATCTTTATCTGATTATTGTCTCTTGTCATCATAACATAGTTTCAACATTAAATAAAATTATATGGTATTATAACTAAATTATTGTGTAATTTGTGAAGCATGTCAATAATTTATATGGTTATACTCTAATAAAAAAAGTAATGCAGTGATATTGTGTAACATACTTCTATAAAAATCATATTAGCAAGAGATGCTACTCTAAATTATCACACAATACAATGATGTTGTTGATAACTTTATAAAAATCTTAGGGTTGATCCTTAATTTATAAAAAAAACATGTAATCCTACCTAATTTATATCAACATAGTAATAAGGTGGTAATAAAAGGTTTTATAATTCTCATAACCGTAATGCCAAGAATTTTTGTAAGGTTTCTTCCCCAAGGTTGCTTAACATTTGATTTAAACTTAGTTATACTATTCACCTACATTATTAAGTCATAAACACTCAAATTCATCATCAATACATTTAGTCCAATCAATGAAGCATAGATTCCAAATGTACAAGTCCACTCAAGGTATCTCCTAGGATATACCTTGAAGGTACCCTTAAAGGTATTATAAGGCATTTAAAAGTTTCACCTAGTAGTGACATTAAGGTAAAGGAGAACTCCACTCATGTGCATAACGAAGCTATCTCCTAGAAGATACCTTTAATATCCTTTTGAATGTATGACAATGCCATTTGAGGTGTATCCTATGAGATTACTTCGAGGGCCTTTTAATACCCTCATGGGTAACTTAAAGGTATTTCCTATGAGATATGGTACATGTTTGAAAGGTATCTCTAAGGAGACACCTTTAAGGTATTACAAGGAATTTCAAGTTATCAGCCAATAGTGCTCTCAAGGTGAAGGAAACTTCTGCTCATGTGCATGTTGAAGGTATCTCCTAGGAGATACCTTTAATGTCCCCTTGAATTTATGATAATTTACTTCAAGTTATCTACTAGGAGATGACTTCAAGGGACTTATAATACCTTCATAGGTAACTTGAAGGTATCTCATAGGAGATACATTGAAGGATAAATCCACTCTTATGAATGTTTGAAAGGTATCTCTTAAGGGATACCTTAAATGTATTACAATACCATTCACGTTATCACCTAGCAGTGCTTTCAAGGTGAATGAAAAGTACACTCATGTGCATGTTGAAGGTATCTCCTAGGATATACCTTAAATGTTCCCTTGAGTATGACAAATCCATTCAAGGTATCTCATAGGAGATACACTTGTCTCTCAAATCGTGTACACACAATAACACAATTGACTTGAAAACATAATGGGATTATCTCAGAAGTGTGGGAGATAAGGATATTTTATCTAAACCTCCTGAGATGGGTTCTCTACCTTTACAAAACTAGTTCATAAGGTTTAAGAAATACATGTAGACCTAAAATGCATGGAATGAAACTACCTAAATCTAAACTATGTTCCTCATCTAGGAAGAGGGAGAGAAAATAAACTAAAAATAACATGAGATGATGCACCAAAACTTCATATATCTTCCCTACCTAATCTTTAAAAACAAACTAAAGGTTATAAATATGGATTTTGTTGATTTATGTTTTATGAACAACCCCATATCCTTTTATGAGGTAGCCTCTAGTGTTTTAGGATCATTGAATCAAATCACTCAAATGCTTGAGTTACAAGGTTTTTTTTATAACAACCTTCTTTTGGAATATTACTAATCATTAATATTTTTACCATTAATGAAGTGGTTATGAATAAACCTATATCTACTTAGATTGGGTGGCGATATGATGATTTTAACTAAGGTGGGTAGGATCTTGAAAAAAAACTAAAAAGATGAGGCAAGAGTAGGGTAGTTAAGAAGGTCTATGGATAGCCTAGGATAAAACCCTTGAAAGTTAGCTCTTGAACTTAAGTAGGATTGTGAGACTTGAATTAAGTTTAATTTTAAAAACTCAAAATATGCAGACCATTTTTTGATATACAAATGTTGAAGAAAAATATTTCTTGATGTGCGATTGACAAATGCCCAATTTTTATTACCTAAGCATAGAATGTGAATTTAGAAAATTTAAAGTGTAAAATATAATATAGCACAGAAACAATATAATACGATATACTCAGACATGCAAAGTCAAAGGTTCCCTAATTGTTAGACTACTATTACACATCTTTAATAAATATTATGATTAACATCTAAAATAAATTCAAATTATCTACAACTTTAAATGAGTGATTTTATTTAAAATGGATAAATCATACACAAATATAAGCACTAAGTTACTAGAATAATGGAATGTCTCAAGTAATCTACATAACTAGAGAATAATTAAGATTTGCACTTAAAGACAAAATCAATCAAAACTCTTTTGACTTTACTATTAGTCTAAACAAATAAAATTATCATCTCTTTGGGATTGGGAAGTTACATGCATTTATAGGTTTGGGATGGGAAAGCCTCAAATATTCAATATTTGCCTTAAATTACATGTCCAAAAATAGAGCCACAAGCTCAAGATCATAAAAAAGATGCATGCACAATGGAAGTGTCTAAATTTAGACTTACCTAAAAAAATACAATATGTATGTACAATAAATAGATTAGTAATTATAGTTATACCTTAATTAAATATACATGCACATATATAATCATTTAAAATCATGGTGATGATGTGGCTACACTAACTAGAGGATTTACAGAATAAACCGAAGTTACCATAAGAGTAACTATAGTTGAAATAAACATTGGACATGTGGGAGTTTGCATTAATATAAACCCATTATACCGAGAGTCTTGAGTTTTTATAGTAAAATTTCTAGCTCGTTGAGTAACTAAAACTAAAAATGAAGCTTTCTGTTTTTGTTTAAGTTTCTCCAATAATGTGCCATCTACCTCAAATTCTTTGATTAGAATATATAAATTAAGGAAATATTAATAATTATATGTGATTCAACCATTAACCTACCTTACTCTTCATCTAGGATTTTAAATATAGTCATTGAGGTTTTAACCTTAGTTACTTTATTCTTAACAAAACTAACCAACTGTAGAACCTCCTCATTGGTTCTGTAGATGGGTTTCTCCTCCTTAAAATTGTCTACTACTACATGAATAAGGGTACTAAAACTAATCATGTTGAAAATCACTAATAGGATTAATCACTTGAATGACCATATCCACTAAATTTTCTAAGGCTTCACTCTCATTTCTGGTAAAGAATCCCAACAATGCCTTCATTTGATTATACCACTGAGAGATGGATCTCCTTTAGAAATTACATAATTTAATAAACAAACCACATCCATACCATAAATTAAATTCAAATGGTTAAAGTAATTGTTCCTTAAACACAAAATCAATAAATTCAACATCTTTTCCAATTATTTCATCTAGTGCCACAACTTGGTGATGTTTACTTGGTTAGGCTAGGTAGCTACTCTAGAGGTCTGCATTTTCTATAGCATATCATATATCTTATTCATTTCACTATACACATCAACAATAATTTATTGATAGGCGTGGGTTATTTGCATTTGTTTCTACCTTCTCAATGCCTCCTTAGTACTCTAGTAAATTTCCTTCAAGGCTTCCCCTATGAAATCAACAAAATCATTAAAGTTCTCAATATATTCTATATGGTCACCTAAGTTCTTCTTCAATATCTTTGCAAGAACAAAAATATTTTATCTCTACTCAAAATACATATCTTCACCTCTATAAATATGCACCACCTTTCTCTTCCTCACCCTCTAAATTGTCATACTCTTCTTATCAAACATAGTGGAGATTATGGGCAATTCAATTACAATTAGATTTTGTCTTCAATCCTCATCTCTTTGTATCTATTTCACCCATTGGGGAAATCTGAGAACCCCTATTTTATTAATGGGAGTTGGTCCTTGAGATTAATGATGTGTAGGAGTCATACTAGGATGTGTAATTAATGGAATAACTATGGAAGTATTAATTTTAGTAGGAAATAGGAGAGGTTGGTGGACACTTCTCTCCCCTAGAGATAGATCTCTTCTTAGTGAGACCTCAATTATATAACTAACCAAACTAAGGGTTTTATCCATTGTAATTATGGATAATAATATTGGTGAGGCCTATGGAATGGGCACTCCTATTTGATTTAACATTATTTTTGAAATGGGTGGGATCTAAGGATAAAAAATAGACAAAGTTACCTAGTCTTCAAAATGGACCCTCTTCTCTGGGATCCTTATTGATTGAGGGGAAATAATTGATGAATCCTTAGGAGGAATAAATACAAAACCTTGAGATATAAAAAATTTAGACTTACATATGGGATTTAAAAATTTATAGATGAATAAATATCAGAAGAGACTTCCTCAATAATCCTTCGGCTTGGTTGTTGTATGATGACTTTTTATTATACTAGAATCCAATCTTTGGATTTATAAAACTCTAAATCTTCATCATCTAGGTGAGTCTCTTTAATATTTCATTGATCTATATTTTTTTCATTAGAAGCATCTTATTCATCATCTTCATCAAGGTAATTAGCCAATTATACTATTTTGGTTTCTTTCTGAACAAACAACCCTACATAAATTTCTCCTTCATTTTCTTTCTTAACTTTCTCTAATTTTTCCCTCTTAGGATACTCCTCAATAGTAGATAGACTAATATATGGCATTTATTACAATGACTTACTCTCAATATGAGTAGGATACTAATCTAGCTTCCTATTTTAGGTAAAGATGGGGGGATTGGAAGGTGGAATGGAAGCTGACATAGTTGAAGGAACAACAATGGTGGAAAGTATCACATGAGATGGTAGTGAAGGAATGATAGAAATTTATATGGAGGTGGTTTGAAAGGTGTTTGGAGGTGAAATGGTGTAGGTACCTTGAGTAAAGGTATCCTCACCAATGGATGTAAGTGATGAAGGTATAACTATAGTAGATATGGGAGAATTAAGAACAATTGGAATGGAAAAGAGAACATTTGAAGAAATATAGAAAACTAACATGGGTCATAGTTGTTAAGGGGGAAAGGATTCATCAAAAAGCTACTCTTCCTTTCTTATCCAAAATAATTTGTCAACATATCTCTTGTAGTTATTGTGCCAAAAATTTGGGTGTTAGTAGTTGTTGATGAGGAAGGGGGACTTGGAATACCCCTCAAAGTATCCCTTTGGACACCAAATTTAGTTGGCTTCTCATATATAGGATATTTTAGATGAGATGGAGGATAATCCTATTGCTGAGAGACATGAGGCTAGGATGGTGGATAATGGTGATTCCATGCCCTATAAAATTATTCCTTGATGGTCTAAGAATTATATTGTAATGCCTAAACCCAAACCATAGACATCAACTTATCTTTCATAATGTTCCTTAAGATCAAATCATAAAGAGCATTCTAGAAGATGGGATCATGGTCATATTCCTCATGTCTATAAGAAACATGCACTTTCTTCTTCTTCTCCTAAATCTATTGAAGGTATCCTCTAACTCTTTTCCTTGGATACCATTATCTAATCGGTGCCAATTTCAAATTGCAATTGAACCCAATTTTTTTTCATAGTAGAAATGTAATATGATCACATACTACATTTAGTCAATGATCATGGGATTTTCTAAATAATAAGCCAGATGCATATGACCTAGTTCATTGTCAATATTTTTATAAACCTAAAAAGATATTTATTCTTCAACAATCTTATCTATAATATGGTGTATATCAATAAGGGATAAGTCATTGTCCCTTCAATATGAATGATAGTACTATATGGATAGAACCAATACTCTTCTTATTTTTAGAATGTCATCAAAATGTTATCAAAAAACCTAAGCATAGATTTTCCATGGATCTCATTATATATTCAATGGTAAACTTTATTGCAAATTTTTCCAATTTCATACCTATATATGTGAATGAACATAAATGAATGATATTCATTAATTATGTTAGCCACATATACTTATGAGGGTTGGCACAACTCACCATAACTTTTATAAATAGTTCCCATAAAAACATATAGCAAATAGGACATCATGTCAAAATAACCATCTGATCATCTTTGGTCAGGATAACACATTTAGGACTTTCGTTTGACACATATAATTTATCCTAGTGTAACTAATTGATTATATTTCAACAAAATGTCTAAAAATGGAACCCACTCAACCTAAACACATATAATACTTGGAAATACATACAATATATTTAGTATAGACATTGCCATCCTCACCCTAGGCCTAAATTTAATTATTTAATTGGATGTAACACCTCATTTATGATTCAATTTTTGGCCCTCAATAAACCACTATTTCAATATCTTCTCTATAGTGTTATGTTCAAGCTAAACATTAACTAAGTTTTTATTGTAGTCTATTTCAGTGTAATGTAACCTAATATACCTCTTGAAATACCTACCTTAAATATACACAAACACTTTCTTATTTTTACTAATATATAAGCAATCACCATAAAAAGTGCAATTGAAAGCAAATATTTGAGAAGGTTTATGCATGGTGTAACCCTAATTTCATAGTTACTTAATGAACACCCTATGCCTTGATGGGTAACAAATCAACAATGTACTACTTGTCGGTTAGTGCAATTTTGTCCTGAGATGAGTACGACATTACTGATTCTACCTTGTCCTGTAATAAATAATAATTATGAAATTTGAAATCTAAAGAACTTTTATCAAACACTATATCGATATACTCAGTCACACCAAAAAAATCATACAAATAAGGGACATTATATTGTTTATAAGTTGGTGCCACTATTGAACTATATGTATGCATCTAGTTCTATAAAAAAAACTAGTTTAAATTTACAAACACCTTTAAGCAATTAGGGATTATAAATGTATGAGAGATTGAATATGTAGTGTTCAATTTAGAGTAATGTCTAAGTGAATTTTCCTTCACCATACATTTTACATATATTATTCACAATATTTGAATATTGAATCTATTCATGTTCCATTATTAGGGATAACAAACTTTTGGTTTAAATTATTTTTTCATTATGAAAATGATAGCCAACTTTAGATGGTTCAGTCACCTACCATATGGAAAAAATTCATTAACTTTGAATATTCAATCATTGAATTTGAGATAGATGTCAATGATGATTACCACATACTCAGGGTTGATTCTTCTAGATGATGTAAAGTTTCAACTCCTCTTTAATTTCAGCCTTCATACCTTTCACTACAATTAAACCTTCCATGGTCATGAGTTGATGAGATCATGCCATGTGTTGAGATATTAAAGGTCAAGAAATAATGTAAGTCTAGGACATTATACTAGAGACCAAATAACTATTTAATCTTTTGTGATCCTATTTTAATGAAGGGATGCCAAGTGTCATACATTTGGGAATTTGGGAGTACCAAAATATGAGGTTCAAAGCCTTTTAACTTTAAACCTTGCCAATGAAATAATAAAGTTTATGTGTCTCCATAATAAATTATGGAACACTTAAAACTTTTTCTAACTTATACTACCTTCATGGATAACTTGAAGGTATCTCTTCATAGATACCATTAATCCACTATTGTGCATGTTTTAATGGTATCTCATATGAGATACCTTGAAGGTACCCCTGAAGGTATTACAAGTCCCTTAAATGTATCACCTAGTGGGACTTCAAGGTAAAATAAAATTACACTCATGTGCATGTTGAAGTTATTTTCTAGGATATACCTTTAATGTCCCCTTGAATGCATGGCAATGTCATTCAAGATATCTTCTATGAGCACATTTTAATGAAGGAATTCCAAGTGTCATAATTTTTAAGATCAGGGAGTATCAAAATATGGAGTACAAAGCCTTTTAAATTTATCATTTTTTTTTTGAAAACTCTATAATAAATTCATGGATAACTTGAATTTATCTCCTGGGAGATACCTTGAAGGTATTACAAAACACTTGAAGTAGTGCTTTCAAGGTGAAATTTTTTTCACTTTCTATTGATATGGGTATTATGCACCAACCCAAGTATAAATGAGGTAGAATATAACACTTTAGGATCTTATCAAAGGTAAACTACACTCTAGGGAATGAGTTTAAGGTATGGGTGAAACAACTTTATGGTGGAATAACACGTAGGGCATGTAGGTTGTTAATCATGCTCACTTGTAGTGAAATGAATCATAGAGGAGAAATCAAACATAAGTGGGTGATATATAATTTATAGTGGGTGGATACTAGTAAAATAAACTTAAGAATGAGAGAAAGGTAAAGTATAAAAAAAGGTTCTATGATCTCATAGGGTCACTTCATAGGTTTATTTATTAGTAGACAAACACTCTTAAAACTAATGTTTGCTTATTGTAGTTATTGCACACATACATGTAAACATAATTATGGCATTTAGGAAGGGATGATATAGGAAAATTTATGATCTCAATTAAAGGTTTCCTCTTTTATATTAGCCCTTGCACACCCTTTATTGGAAGGTTAAAAATCAAAATAAGGTGTCTAAGGTAACTAGGTAGCTATGACACATACTTAGAAAACTATACCAATATAAAGCATGCATACACACTAAGAAAAATAACACAATCTAAACCAAGTGCTTAAAAAAGAAAAAAAAAAATGGAATTTTCACATATACAAATAACATACATTGATTAAAACAATTAGTATCTATTTGTAACTTTTGCACACTTCCAATTACTCTATTATAACAACAAAAAAACAAAACTTAAAATCACATAAGTGGAAGGAGAAAATAACAATGAAATTGCATGGAAATCAAAATTGAATTATTATTATATTGATCAAATCATCCAAACATTTATAATGAGAAATTACATTGATATATATACCTGGGGAGGGGATGCCTCATTCTCTAAGTGTATGTAAACTCATAGTTACATGTTATTGTTAGAATCTTCATTATAATTTTAGTCTCAAAACCACATGTTTTTGCATGCTTGTGTCTAATTAAATTTATGTAAAAATTAGTTATCCTAAAATAGTTCAGGAAACTTTACATGTGTATTCTAATTGCAAGTAAACTATGAGCAAACTATGCATGTATACATAAAATATTAGATTTTTTCTTGAGGTTGACCTAGGGATTGCATGCAGACAAGGTTGTTGGAAGCACTGAAGTGGATTGTTGCATTGAACTATGAGTTTCCATGATAGCATTATTATTCACTTATAAATCTTGATAGTGCTTTTTCCCAATGTCATATTGATATATTATTATATCCATGTTAAGGAGTGGAGGCCTATGCACCCTTTTAACTTTCTCTAAGATCCTTGCATGTTCAGATATGGTAGTATTGAAGTTAGATATAAAGATATAAACTTTAGTGACCTTATTTTTATCAAAATTGAGATATGCCTTGATGTATTCTATGGTCTTACCTTGTATGTCTTGTTTTAAATTCTCTAAAACTTGCTACAAGATTTGAACAAAATTGGCCCAAATAATGAGTCTTCTTGTTGAATCCTTGCCCTGATAAAGCTTCATCTCATCGAAAAACATTTAGGAGTGAATCTCATGTTATAAATACTTTGTCATTACTACCTCAATTTGCTAAACCCATTTTATATCCTCTTGTGTTTTGATGACCACAAAGCTGACGACATTGGTAGCCTCTAATGGTGCAATCAAGTTCAAATGTGCATATGACTTGTTAGTTGTAAACATAAAAAAGAATTTGAATTTATTTTGATTTATCTTCAAATAATTCAATAATTTGGTGGTATCTACTATCCGGGGAGATAATTCTTACCTCATTTCACTAATTCCCTCAATGGTATGCATAATATAGATGTTGCATTATGTATGTCCATTTCAATTTGTGCTAGTATATGAATAGTTTATTATTATTCTCTCAGTTGCTACATTTCTTTTTCAAGATATTTTCATGCTATTTATGTCCCTTAATGTATTTATACTAGAACATATTTGTGTGTTTCAATGTAGGATTTGAAATCTTATATACAGGGGGATTTCTCCATTTTTCTATCCTTCCACTTGGTCAGAGTGAACATTTCTTCTCTTTCTTCTAGAATGACCATTCTACCAATGTCATATTCTAGTTTCATCTTCCTACCATCTACACACTCCTTGTATATTTATCAGAAGCTATACTCATAGTGGGAAATATGGTAATCACAAGATTAGGTCTTTTGTAGGCCCTGAATGCATGACTATTGTCCACTATGGGATGACTAGCTAGGTTGGGTCAATGGGTTGAGTGTCTAAGGATTAGTCTCAACCATTATCTCACTTGATGTTTGCTTCAAAGTTTCCTCCTTTCGGGTATCAAAAATTCAAGGAAATATGATCTTAGACTAGTCTAATCCACCATGTTATGGTAGTGGATGGACTATGTATTCTAGACATCTCTTCTTCTCATCCTTTCAAGTGGTTGTTACAACTATCTCTTGAGAAGGACTAGGAAGGGGGAATTTATAGACTTAACTGTGTAAATATAACATATAATAACAGAGTGGGTACTACTCCCATCACCTTATTTTTAGATTTTCTCTTGGTTTTTTTGGGGGCGGATAAGTAGTGGAAAGTACTACATTAGGATTAGTAGGAGTGGATGTGAGAAGATTAATTGAAGGAATATCAATTGAGGAAGTAGGGGATACAAGGGTAAATTAGGTATCCTCTACCTTTAGTATTAATTTAGATAAACAATAGGCCAAATAGAATCAACCTCTACCTTGGGAACCAATAGAGGAGGTGTAATAAGAGGAGTGAATAAAATGGGAATAAATGAACTAATTACATGAATAAGAACATTGGAAAAAACATGAGTGATAGAAATTGGAGAGGGTGTTGGCTCACTTGATGCCTTTTGATGTGATGGTACATTTACTTTTGAGTATTAGAATCTCAAGACATTTTCTCTTTGTAATTATACCTATTCATCAAAAATATCCTCTACAATTGCCTCATGTGTAGCTAGCTCCACCAAAGGTTCCTCCGTGGTTGGGATGTGTACAAGGGATTGAGGCCTCGGATTCCTTGTATAATAAAGGGTTTTCTTTTTAGATGTATAATAAGTTAATTATGTGGTTTAGGTAACCAAAAAAATAATATTTGGTGGTGATGAAATGTCACCTTTGGTGGGGCCTTCTGAGTCTGAGGAATTCAGGTAGATGGGCTCATCTTTATTTCCTCTCAATGAGGTATCATTCACCCCTAGATTCTTCATCACTTAAATTTTTTAGGTGGTGTATAATAGTATTAACTTTATTCCCCTACTAGTTGAGTAGGTTTACTAGTCCAAAATTGGATGTGCCCAATCTTTCAACCAATGGGAAACTTATTATGCCTCCTTTATGGAAAGGGAAGATTCCCATTAAATGAGATTTATAAGGTCCTCATTAATTTTAACTGATTATTCTCTTTATAATACTTGATAATCATTATTAAAATTGAATAATATGAAGTCATGATCATAGGTCTCAATTTGATATTCAATGCCCAACCCCTTGATGTGGTTTTGCACTTGTCCATGGGGATCCTATTCCTTGTATGATAGTCAAGCAAAGGAGTAATATTATGTATATTTTATAGCTTCATAGAAGTGTTTCCTATTGTTTTATCACATTATTTAAATATATAGGTGTTAACCATGTAGATGAACTTTATTATTCTTGTGCATATCATTATTAATGCCCTACCATACCTGGTAGACTATCTTCTACTATGCCACCTTGTCTGGGACATGCTTAGTGATTTGTAGAGGTGTAACCTTATGTCTAAATACAATGATGACTATATATTTAGGGTTTATAAAGTAGTCTCAATTGATAATTAAGATATCCATGATACTCTTTTATATCCTAATTAAAGGGGAAACATCCTCAGTAATGTACATAATATTGAAAGTGTATGCATATATATACATAAAAGAATAAGAATCACATATCGTATTTTTATACAGTCTAGAGGAGGGATCCAGATTGATTCATTATAGATATTAAATATCCCAATAACTTCATCAAGAAATTAAGACATCATGTAAAAGTGGCTCCTTAGATGATTCTTCTCTTTATCTATAATTTGTTCTCGTAACCTTAATCCAATCACTTCTCCTAGAGCAAAGGTCAATTTTGACATCATAAGAAAATATAGTAGTATAACCAATTATATTTGGAGGAATTTTAGTGTAGATTACATCCAAATATCCTATTCATTAAGGCCATCCTAATCCAAATTACCATTCATAATTTTGTTATTAGAGTGGGTTGCTTGTCTTTTAAGTTGATTGTCTCTATAAGAAGAACCAACTACTAAGTGACTTCTTGAAAAAATTAGTTTTATTACATGAAACTATATATATATATATATATATATATATATATATATATATATATATATATATATATATATATATATATATATATATATATATATATATATATATAAAATAAGTGGTGTCTGGGATAATAAGAGAGAGGTAACTTTGAAATGCATCACCATATATGCACGTTGAAATTATCTTATGCTCGAGGTGAGGCAGGTACACTTGTCTTGACATTATTCCTATGAAGAAAAATTCTCCTAGGAGGTCAATATAGGAAATGAATTATAGATTCATATTTTTTAAGTGTATCACTTGTATCTTGAGTTGGAGGAGGTCTATGGCCAACTAACACTAGATTGGATTCAGGTTCTCTTTATGTGTGTATGCATCAACCTAGTACATGGCATCTAACATTGATAAATAGTTGTTACATTCATTTTTTAATATAAAATATCAAATAATTTGTTTGTGTAATTAGTATAATCCTTTATGGATAAATTTTAAGGAGGAATATTTCACTATAATTCATTAAATGTAGATGCCATTGTTCTATAGTTAAAATGATATTGGTTTATAAATCAATCATCGGGTCTACTATGTTATTAAGTTGAAGACACTAGTTGTTAGGAATCTATCACAGTAGAGTTAATAAATTTGTAATTTATCTTGATATTGAATGGTAATTTTATCATTCAAACTAATTTTATAGATATTAGAGATTGATTTCTAGTTTGTGTGCCATTAATGTCTAATGCCTATAACTTCAATTTATTTTTTTAGTACAAAATTTTTCTCCTCATTTTGTGGGTATGCCATGTTAGAGGTAAAAATACTAAGAGGGGTGGGTGAATAAGTGATGCAATAAATTTAGTCCAAATTCCAAAACTTTAAACTCTCAACCTCTTAACATAAGCATTCATGAAGCATATAAACTAGTTATTACAATAAACAAGGAAACTATGCAATATCATCAATCATAACACATGGATTATATGAGAAACCATAATGGGGGATTAAAAAACTCAAAATTATACAAAAAAGTGGAATATAGTGCTATAAAAATTTTAAAAACAAGAGACTTTAGTGAATCACCCACTTCATAAGGAAGACCAATCTCTGTGCATGAACAAGCACTCACTCGTCCTAGATGTTGATGACCTACACAACACCTTATGATATAAACACATACATATATCTTATTTCATTCCAATATAATTGATAAATAGTTAATATCAACTCTTCTTAACCCTTTACACTCTTTCAAGCCTTCACAGACAAGCAATGCATCCAAAACAACCTTTTGGATCACTCTACACCTCTTCGCTCATACTCAATATTCAAAGTAAAAAGAATAATATAACATAAAAAATATGACCTATAAGTCACACATATATCCATAATATTTATATTCTCTTCAATATATTCACCAATCATACACACCCTTCTCTAATTTTGGCTTATCAACTCTATAAACCTTCACCTTTGTTTATGCTCTTCATAGAGTCTTCATGATCATCACCTTCTTGGTTGGCCATAAGACATGCCTTAACCCTTAAGGATTATATTAAAATTATAATATGATAAAAATAAACCACATAGGGTGACCATAGATTTTATAAACCACCCTTAAACAACAACACCTTTCGATTAGGTCTAAGAAACCCTTATAGGTCCATGGAGACCTATTCATCCTTTAAGCACTTCACCAAGAAAAACTAGAAATAAAAGACCCATTAAAAGCATATAGGTCCATGACACATGAACCCTAAGACACCCTCAATATATTTAATTCATCACTAAACATATTTGCATATGTAAAACCTATCAAACATTTGTCTTGTACATGAAAACACCATGAATGAACCAAAATCTAACTTGTAAGCAATTGTTCATACTAAAGATGGATTGGTCAAACCTCAAAAATCCATAAAAATTGTCCTCAAGAAGTCTAAGAAAATTATCCAATATATAATTCACATTTAAACATCCAAACACCATCAAAAAAAATTTAAACATCCTTCTTAGGTCACTTGTAGAAGAATGTCAAACTCTCAGTCAACTTTGGTCCATAATAAATGTAGTTGTATGACTAGTCAAACCTTGAAATTATTTTTCATGGATTAATATTGAATTTATATACCATTTTTATTTTTATACTAACATCAAACTCATTCAACATAAAAATTTATATGCAAAACAATGAGGATTGGCTTTACTTTATAAATTCAAATATTTGAATTCAATGGTAAATTTTTATTGCAAATTTGACAAAGTATGGAAACTAGTGAAATTTTTTTGGGATACTTAATTTTACCTACTATAACTTATTTTAGACATAATTTAAAGAAATTAAATTGTAAATACATGATCTAGGAATAAATCTAAACAAACAGATGTGACCACTTTCTTCTAAAACCTTCACCCATGCAAATGCTGACATCATGAATTTGCTTACTCAAGAAGATCTACCAAGATGACTAGGATATTCTTGACCTTCACAAGACTAATAAAATTAATTAATTTAACTTCTGAAATTACCCCAAGAACTCTTTACCCTTAATATGACCCATAAAATATGGTCAACACATCACCAACATTCATCACCTTGCCTAACCATGCAAACATAGTAGGGTCCATGCATGATCACTAAGGCACACTTTGTCATTGAGAACCATGCATACATATTAACTCATGGAAACTATTTAAAACATTAGGGACATAATTTGAAACACCAAAAAACTCTCCCTCTTTTCATCGATGTCAACATTTATAAATGTTTTCATAGCCAAGAATAAAATTGTGCACATACTTTTTCTCCCTTTACAAACACTTTCTCCCCCTTTGATACAATGACAAAGAGGGATTAATTTATGATACTAAGAACCCATATTTTTTTTCAAATAAAACATAATGAAGTTATATATTTTGATATATGATATAATCTCCCCTATCACTGTTCATACAAATCCTTACCATGACTACCTCAAGCCTGCTCATTCACAACACTCTTCTTTGACCATGCACTACAATATGAAAAAGAAAATAAAAATATGATTAAAATAAGAGTGATAAAAACTTAAAAAAACTAATAGGGACTCCCCCTAATTCACCTAAAATTTGGCACCCCTTGATCACCTTTAAACCATCTCCAACCATGAAGAAATTCCATAGCTACCTTCAATTTCTCTCTCACAATAATACCCATAGAATGAATAGTGGTTATTAAAGATATTTTTAAAAAATATATAATGAAAAAATAAATTTATAAAAATATTTAGGTGCATCCATACCTTTTTATTTTTAATAAAAAGACAAAAAATCACTTTTCTTCACACTAGACTTGCCTAGAGGCCTAATAACCCTACCTGATCCTTGAAAAGCCCATAAAATTTTATGTATGAAGCTTAAGGTATTTAAATTTAATATATGGATTAAAATCATATTCCCCCTCTTGTGTACAGAAAATCTTCATCCAACTCTTCCTCTATACCATAGTTCCTTCATAATCTACCCTGCCAATTAGCCCTCCATTTGCACAAAAGCTCAATCATATGTCAAATATTACACTTCCAGATGATTTTGAAACAATTTTTAGTACCCTTTTGGACATTTTAATATATTAATCATCATAATAATTCAAATATTTTTGGAAGGTCACTAATCCATATGGTGCAAAAACTAGGGCATCAAAGAGAAACAAGGTCAACTTACCACCTTACGGTCAATACCAGCTCATAAAAATTCTCTCACACTTGGAGGTTAATAATATAAAATTATGAACCAAATTTCAAGGTTTTAATCCTTTAGTAACCCGTATAACCATGAAATGGTTTTTGACCTGCTAGCCCTTAAGCAAAGACTGTCATACCCAAGAGCCTTAAAAAATATTCAACTTTCCTTAAAAATATATTCAAATCCTTAAAAAACCTATAGAATAAATTTACGATGTCACAATACATTTATATTTCATAAATTAACTTTTAATGTTAACTAATATTCATTTGACACCTAAAACTAGTTAAATTGTGCATGCAGACCCTATGTACATAACAATGAATATAAAAAAACACCTTAGCATAATCATGGAAGCCTTAAGACATATTCTTATCTCCTTTATATCATGTAAACATAAATTAAAATTGTCCTCTAACCTTGGTTAGATTTATAGACCCCAAAAGCATCAAATTTACATGATGAACACACACTAAGCAGTGAACACTAAGCAAAATGGTCAAATTGAATAAATGGTCATGAATGACTCTTTTGACCAACTAAGAACATATAAAACCATGTAATACACTTGGACAAGTCCTATACACAATCCATAAAAATATTACCTTCATTCTTCATGATTTGAACTTCTAAACCAAGCATCAAAAATTGACTAGAACTTATTTTTAGGACCAATGTCCCTGAACATAACTCTTGAAGCTTTTCATAACAAACCTATGGAGAAATATCATGAAATTATTTCTTCCCCCTTAACCAATTAACTTCTATGATCAACACATGACCCGATAAAATAATATCATTAATTTTTTTATCAAAATGGTAGTTGTCTTAAAGACCAATCAACAACTCTACATACCTTTGTATGGCATCTTGTACATCACCTAGATCACACATACTTCCACATATCAAATATGTCTTATAATAAGCACATGTAGAGAGACCCAAATTTAATAGAGGGAGTAAATTCCCCAAAACTGAAGAGACTCCTACATCTCCATGCTCTAACTTGACTTTCAGTCCTACTTCATCATTAAATTGAATTTGACTGAGTTCTTAGCTTCATTATTTCATTTTGACTCAGAAACTTGCTTGATCTTCTTATCCCCTTAAGAAAATAAGGATTTCTCTTTGACACTTGAACTTGTACCTTATTCTATCATGATAAATAGTCTATTGTGAACATGTTTCTCATTTACCTCCTTGGGTCTCCACTTGTTATGGATCTTTTTCTTCATGTTATGATGGCAATTCTTTGAAGTAAAACTCTAAAAATTCATGTAGAACCTTTCTAGGTGACCTCTTTCTTTACACTTGAAGCAATCAAATTCTCTCTGATTATATATACCTTTTGTATGAGCCATATGATGAGTACTTGAAGTTTCATTATCCTATTCATGTACTTGACCACTTAGTCTCTTGATGAAGGCATTGCAAAATCTTATAATATGACCAATCCCTTGACACCTATAGCACAATATGTCATAATTTCCTTTTGGACTTGTCGACTATCTTGAGTGATGATTTTATTCATTCTTGTCATTATCTTGCTCATAATTCCATGTAAATATCTTACTAGGAGATTTTATCCTATAATCAATGATCCTATGACCAAACTGATGACAAGAATAATAGTAACCATTGAAGGAGGTATCATACGTTAATGCATTGGGTTGATTGATTTGATTTGAAATTTTATAGATTTTGAATTTGACCTTATTATTCATATTATGATTATTATTATCTTCAATAATATTCTCCTTAGCATGATTAGTCTTTTGATATATTATCAATGTATTTTAAATCTTATTATAATTTTGAACATCTACATGGAAAAATAGGACTGATTTGTCATTTGAGACCTTTGGCTACTCAATAGATCATTAAGATCAACTATAATTTTCTCAATTTTATGATATGTTTAAAGCTTGCTCATAACTCGATCTAGTTTCACTTGTAAACACTCCATATTTGATTTTTATGTGACACATTATTCATCCTTACTCTTTATATATTTAAAAAGGGTACAAACCTAAGTTTTAAGATGTTGAGTGATCTCATCATGATCTTTGAATTTATCGTTCAATATTTCTTTAAATAAGCTAATTCACTCATCATAAGACTTGATAAAGGATACTTTATTTTTGTTCTTGCCTTGTAGTAGCTTCATCTCTTCCAAGGAATTCAGATATTGGTCTTTAAGATTTAATTTCTCATCTTCTTCCTTTGAGCTATCTCCACCAAAGATATCTTCCTAAAAAACATTCACCTTCATCATCTTTAAGATCCATGAATAATGTCTCTTTTCCTTCATCATGAGATGAATCATCACTATCAGATGTGTTTCCTCCTTTTTCAGTATATTATTTATTGTATTATTCATGGTAAATACTCTTACTTCCCTTTTATGACTCCTTCTTTCCATTTATCCTATTTAAGAACTTTTTGTACTTGGTAGGACCCTTATATTTCTTTTTCTCATCCTCATGAGATTGATGCCAATTTTTAGATGTATAGTCATTTAGAATGTTGGGGGGGGGGGGGTGGTGAATAAATGATGCAATAAATTCAATTAAAATTCTAAAACTTTAAACTCTCAACCACTCAACATAAGCATTCATGAAGCATATAAAATAGTTATTGCAATGAACAAGGAAACTATGCAAAATCATCACTCATAACACATGGATTATGTGGCAAACCATCATGGGGAATATAACACAATCTCAAGTATTAAAATAAGTGGAATAAATTCCTATAAAATATTTATAGAAAAGATACTTTAGTGAATCACCCACTTCACAAGGAGAACCAACCCCTATGCATGAACAAGCACCAACTTGTCCTAGATGTTGAACACCCACAAAATACCTTTTGATAGATCAACACATTTATACATTTGATTTCCTTCCACTATGATTTAAAAAAAGTGAATATCAACTCTCTTTAAACCTTCACACTCTCTCAAGTCTTCACATACAAGCAATGCATCCAAAATAATCTTTGGTATCACTCTATACCTCTTCGCTCATACTCAATCCTTAAACTTGAATTAATACTATTATAACATCATAAATATGACCTATAGGTCACATATTTATCCCTAACACTACTCTTCTCTTAAATATATCCACCAAGCATACACACCTTTCTTTATTCTTCGCTTATCAATTTTATACACCTTTACCTTTGTATATGCTATTTATATAGCCTTCATGAACATCACCTTCTTGGTCAGCCATTAGATATGACTTAAAACTTAATTATTATATTTAAATTAGAATAAGATCAACATGAACCACATAGGTTTACCATAGTTTTGATATATTACCCTTAAGTACTAGTACCTTTCAATTAGGCCTAATAAACCTTTATAGGTCCATGTAGACCTATTCATCCTTTTAACACTTCATAAAAAAAAACTAGTAACACAAGACCCATTCAAAGCATATAGGTCCTTGCCAAATGACCCCTAAGACACCCTTTAGTTATTAATTTCATCACTACACATCTTTGTATTTGAGAACCCTATCAAACATTTTCCTTGTACATGAAAACACCATGAACGAACAGAAATTCAACTTGTAAGAAATTGTTCATATGAAAGATGGATTGGTCAAACCTATAAAATCCACACAATGATCCTCAATAAATATAAAACACTTTCTAATATATAATTCACATTGAGAAATCCAAACACCATCAATAAAAAGTCAAACATCCTTATCAGGTAACTTACTGAAGAAGGTTGAACCCTCAGACAACTTTAGTCTATAATAAATGTAGTTGTACGACCAATCAAAGCTCCAATACATTTTTCTTGGAATTCACTTGAAGTTATCTACCAATTTAATTTTTATACCACCATTAAATTCATTTGAAATCAAAATTTATAGGCAAAACAATGCGTACTAGTTTTCCTTTGTAAATTCAAATATTTGAATTCCAATAGTCACTTTTTAATGTAAATTTGACTATGGATGGAAACTAGTGAAATCTACTTGGGAGACCAACTTTGAAATAATTTAGATTTTTATAGACATCATGTCAAGACCTTAAATTTGAAACACATGATATAGGCATGAATCTCAAAAAATATATATGACTAATTTCTTCTGATACCTTCACACATATGAATGTTGATGTCATCAATATTGTTACGTAGAAAGATCTACCAAGATGATAGGATAACCTAAACCTTCACAAGACTAATCCAATAAATTAATTTCACTTTAAAAAGTAACCTAAGAAATCTTGAACTCTTATATTACCCTTGAAACATGGTCAAAACATCCCCAATATCTACTACCTTGCCTAACCAAGTAAACATAGTAAGGTCCATGCATGATCACTAAGGCATACTTTGTCATTGAGAACAATGAATACATCTTAACTCATGGACACTATTGGCCACCTTAGGTACATCATTGATAAACCCTTAACATGTTATATAGACAATATTGACATTTATTAGGATTGACACATTATTTCCCTCTTCCAAGTGTCATTTCCTCACTTCTTTAGCTTTAGTTTACGAGTAAAAAATGTTTCAGTAGTCAAAAGTTAGGAGTCGGGGCATAACACGATTTTTGAGAATCATAAATAAAATTTTCAATTTTTTTTAATAAACACCAAAACATGCAAAACTCTTCTATTGAGACAAATCCTTGAAGACTTAAATTTTTTGGATAGACGTACCAAGCAAAACTATTGAAAATATATTTCCAAAGACCCAAATAAATAGAAGTGTTACATTGGAGACCTAGTTCTTGAAGAATAGTGTCGAATGAGTAAGTTTAGAATAGTTATTATACCTAGAGAATGCATATTTAGGTCCCATAATCTCTATTCCTAAGTAATTTATTTTTAACAAATCCTCTAAAGGAAAACACTAAATAACTAAACTCATATAGAATATGTAGAGTGCAAAGTACTAAAGACTAAAATGCATTGGAATAATTTGTGAGAGTAAAATTGCTAAATAAAATCACCGAGGGAATGCCACCTGATAGGTCCACAAATCATGAGAGTGTGGAACACTTAAAACTTATATTACATTATAATACCTTTATGGGTAATTTGAAGGTATCTCTTAGGAGATACCTTAAATCCACTATTGTGAATGTTTGAAAGGTATCGCATAGGAGATACCTTGAAGGTATTACAAATACCTTTAAGGTATCACCAATTAGTTTGTTCAAGATGAAGGAAAATTAAATTCATATTCATGTTAAAGGTATCTCCTAAGTTATACCTTTAATGTCCCCTTGAATGTATCGCAATGCCCTTTAAGGTATTTTTCATGATCCTATTTTAACGAGGGGATGACAAGTGTCATACTTTCATGGATTTAGGAGTATCAAAATATGGGGTGAAAAGACTTTTAATTTTATTGAAGAATATTTAAAATTATATAATAAGTCCATGGGTAACTTGAAGGTATCTCTTAGAATATACCTTCAAGGTACCGTTGCAGGTATTACAAGGTCATTCAAGTAGTGCCTTCAAGGTGAAGGAAAATTCCACCCATGTGCATGCTAAAGGTAACTAATGGGAGATACATTCAATGTACAATTGAATATATGTATTAGATAAATTAATGTCTAAGTGGTAATTATTAACCATTGGCTGAAATTTTTAATTAACTAAATAAATAATAATAATATATTATTTATTAACACGAGTTGGAAACCTCATGAAAACAAATAATATTATTTTAGTTATTTAATACTTACCAAGTGTTTTAAGTAATTATATTTATAGGAATGGATGGACCCATTATTTTTACAATGATTACCTCTCTTGATGGAGTGAAAAAGAAAATTTCTCATCCAAAAATCAAATTTTAAACTTGTAATTATTTTTAGCAGGCAAATTAAAGAAGAGTGGCAAAATTATAGATTATTTGGTGGACTATTCATCTTAATATGTATCTCCAAAATACTAATTTTATGTCATTATTCTCCTTGTACATGATCTTGACATATATTTATATCGATATGACATACTAACATAGATTGAAATACAAAGTAGAAGTAGTTCTTTTTGTTTTGACATTATTCTTATTTTTATTTATTTTAAAATATATATATATATATATATATATATATATATATATATATATATATATATATATATATATATATATTTTAATTTATATTTAAAATTTTAATTATAGTAGGTAAGTGTTTTATTTCATATAGGTTAGAAACTATTTAAAAAATAATTTGTTTTTTTAGTTTCTTAATTTTCATGCAAAGTTGGTGGGCTCCACCCTTCTTTAAAGACTTTTTAATCTAATTTTTTTATAATTTTTTTTTTGGAGATTTATACACTATATATATGAAAATTTATTTTCTAATTAGAAATATTAGAATATTACAATTCATATGTTAGTTACTGTATATAAATTTTCAAGAAATCTTCTAGAAGGGTTGGTGGTAGTAATTTTATTAAAAACTTGAAACTAAGGAAGTACCAAGTTCAAAACCCCTAAATTCAATATTATTTGGCTTGGATTAATCAATTTTTAAAATCTAATTTAATTTGAATTATATTTTTTGGTTTGTGTTCCAACATTTCATGTGTCTAAAACTATAGTTGGCATGTCAAACTTGTTTCAACTTTTGACCTATTGAATATTTTCTCAAGCATAATCATATAACCAGTTGATTCCTAGGTTTTATAACATTTTAGACATATATATATTTTATATTTTGTGTTTATAAACTTAGTAATATTAATTTTATAACATTAATAATAGTATTTAGGTGGTTGTTTTGATTGCGACATTTTCGACACCTTATTTTATACAATTCTAGAACAATTTTTGTATTATTTGGCATCTAAATTATGTAATTAAGTATAGTTTTTATTATTTACTTTATTTTACAATCATAGTATAAAAATTTATTAAAAAGGTTATTTTTATTAAAATTGTTTTTACATTATTATATTTTTGCAACACTTACGACACCCTATTTTATCACAAGTTTTTACTTTGTCTAACGTTAAATTGAATAATATTTATGTTTTTATACTTTAAATTTGCTTTAATATTAAATTTGGCTAAATTTCACACTTAAATGTTTCATTTTAAGCATTTTTTATTGTCCTATTTAAAGGGAAGCAATGTCTTTGCCTCAATTTTCCTTATATAAATCTCAAACTCTTAATAGAAATAACTATAATATACATAAAATTTATTTTAAAGATGAATTTATGGCCTGAAATTTGTATAATATTGTCATTTATATTGAAAAAACCCTTCTGAATGACATGTGACTGCTGAGATTACTAATACATTTCAAGAGAATTCTTAGGAAGCAATGTCTATTATATTACAGAGTGTTAAGAATGAATTCTTCCTCCACATTGGTAATCAGGAGTATATTATAAATTCTTTGAAAGCCCTTAGATCCATGTATGAGGGCACTCATCTCTTGATGATTTTAAATTAATCTTTGAATTGCTAACTACACCTATGAAAGGTGATGAGAAAGCTATGAATTTTATTTCTTAAATTAAAAATATTAGAGCTAAGTTAGATGGATGTAAATTTAATTTGATTAAAGATCAATTATTTTATTTTATTTTTTAGTTAAATATTCATGAAAACTTTAAAAATTTTATTTTAGTTTTAAATTTTAAGTATCAAACTAAATAAGATATCCCTAACCTCAACATCTTGTCTACTCTCCTAATTCAAGAAGAGCATGTTTTGACCAATTTTAATTTTAAAGATAATGCCACTTAAGAAAATATCACCTTAAATAATTTTTTTGAGAACACTAAAAACGAAAAATCTAACCTTAATTTTGCAAAAGGCAAATATAAGAATAAAAAATTTGACAATAAGAATCATAAACCTAAGTTTAATAGAAATTTTAATTTATGTGGTAAATTTGGTCATAAGAAGGAAACCTGTAATAAAAATAAATAGAGGAATAACAATCAAACTTGTAAAGATAACAAATGAAATAAATATAATAAAAACAATAAAAAAGAATCAAAACCCTAATCAAAATAACAATAAAGATTTAAATGTTATTATTTTGTATGTTGCTTTATTTGATTCAAATGAAAATGAGTAGATTTTATATAGTGGTTCATCACATCATATGGATTTTTTTATCTAATATTATGTGTGATTCTATATATTTATCTAAAAGAATTTACTTAGGAGATAACTCATTTTTAGAAACAACTAAACAAGGAAAATCAATGTTTTCAAATGTTATTATAAATAGTGTTTTCTATGTACCTTTGCTTAATTTTTTTTTGATATCTTATTCTCAACATAAAAATGATAATTTTATTGTAACATTAATTAAATAAAGTTGGTCTATTGTAAATCAATCTAGTTACTTGATTTTTGAAGATGGTCAAAAAATGGTTTATATATCTTTTTTCTTTCTTTTGTATGTTTTCTTTCATCACATAGTAAGAATAATCTTAATTATGGCATGAAAGATTAGGAAATATTAATTTTATAATTTTACATTATATGTCCAAAAATACTTTTTCTATTGGACTTCTTTCTATCTCATCTCATCATGAAACTTGTGACAGTTACTTGGTAAGCAACATACTAACCCCTTTCACAAGAATCATGATGTGAATTCTTCATATCCCTTATAATTAATTCTTAGTGATGTTGTAGGACCTATTAAATTTGTATATCTTAATGGTTCTTTATATTTTTTACTTTTATAGATGATTACACTAGAGTGATATTGTCTTTTTTCATTAAAAATAAATCTAATGTATTTTTTAAATTCATCTGATGTTTCTATTAAGAGATTAATAATTGATAATAATGGTGAATATGTTAGTAAAGAGTTTGATACTTTTTTCAATTAATTGTGGTATTCAAATATATTTAACAAATTCTTATTCCCCTCAACCAAATTTTATTACTGAAAAGAAAAATGCAACATCATAGAAATGGCTACAAAAATGTTATAATTTATAAATATTCATAAATTTTTATTGACTAAAGCCATGAATACTATTGTAGATATTATAAATAAAGTCACTACCAAATATTTGTATCTTTATAACTATTTATAAATGTGGACTAAAAATAAACCCAGAGTGGCTCATCTTAGGATATTTATTAGTCCCACTTCTCTCTTTATTCCTAAAGTTAAAAGAAAGAAGCTTGATCACACTTCCTATTATTAAATTTTTGTACGTTTGGAGGGAATACGAAAGGTTTAATAGTGTAAGATTGTCCTAAAAATCAGATCATTGAGATTAATAATGTTGTTATTCTCAATATTCTAATGATGAACATGACTCTGATGTTTCTCTTTGTTATTCTCAGATCATTTTGTGAGCTCTCAGTGGAACCTTCTCAATATTATTGTATTTATGAACATGACTCTAATGTTTATATTTGTAATGAAATGTATCCCATTGAGAAAGTTGATCTATATTTAGATAACATACATTTTAAGGAAGTCCATGGGCTTCATGTTCAATCTAAAAGACCTAAATGGGAATAATCATTAATCCAATATTTTAATGTTAATAACCTTAACAAATTAACTAGAAGTGAACATTATTATCATGTATTAATATATATGAATAATCGTTAATCTAATAGACCTATATGAATGAATCCACTCAAGATGATGGATGGAATGTTATTATACAAACTGAATAAAATGCCTTAATTAAAAGTCAAACTTGGTATCTTATCACTCCTCCACCTAAAAGACATATTGTCAGTTTTAGGTGGAATTATAAGATAAAATATAATTCAATTGGTATAATCAATAAATTTAAAGCTAAGTTAGTTTCTCATGGGTTTAATCAAAAACTCAAAATTTACTATGTTAAATTTTTTTTTCTATATAAAAAATGAGTATTGTTAGACTCCTTATTGCTCTTGTAGCCTAAAATGGTTGGGTTATCTACCAAATTCATGTTAATAATGCATTTTTAAATGGTGATTTAGAAGATAAAATATAAATTATTCAATCTAAAAGTGTTACTAACTTTAATAGAAATTTTTTTGTATGAAAGTTAAATAAATATTTGTATGGTTTAAAACAAGCTCCTCGAGCTTGGTATTCTAAAAATACTTCTTTTTTCAAATAATTTACTTTTTATGATTACTATACTAATAATGATCTCTTTTTTTAATTTTAAAATAGTCATTTAATTCTAATTTTATTATTTTTTGATGATTTGTTGATTAATGGCCATCTATCTAGTTTAGGTCATAAATATGAAGATAAACTAAGTCAAATGTTTGAAATGATTGATTTAAGCATTTTACATCATTTTTTTGGAATGAATATATTCTAGGATAAATATTCTATTATTGTATCAAAATTCTAATATGCATATAACCTTCTTTTTAAGTTTAACAGGTTTGATTGTAAATCTTCTTTTACTCCTATTGAAGTTGGTGTTAAACTTGATCTAAAACCTACATGTGAAAAAGATAACCCTACTAGTTGGTAGTTTGATTTATATAACCATTACTAGGCTAGATATTTCACATCTTGTTGGTGTTACTTCTATATTTATGTAGAATACATATTCGGATCATTATAAATTAGCTAAAAAAGTTCTTCATTACATCAAAGGAATAATTAATTTTGGTTTATTTTATTCTTTCAATGATAATGATAAATTATATGGTTATCATGATGTTTACCTTGAGGGTGATACTATACATCACAAATGTACTTTTATATTTGTCTTTATGTTTTTTTATAGGTTATATCACTTTGATCAACAAGAAAAAACCTATTGTCTCTATTTTTTTTAATGAATCAGAGCATAAAAGTGCTATGAAAGATACTAAAGATCCATGTGGTTTTGAAGGTTGTTGGGATAACATAATTTGGATGTTTCTAATAGTACCATCCTATATTATGATAACCAAATTTGTATAACTATGACAAAAAATCTAGTGAAGCATCAAAGAAATAAACATATTAAAGTTCATGTGTATTTTATCCAAGATATAGTGGCCAATGGTGATATTGATCTATAGTTATATCTTATAGATGAGCGAATGGCATATATATTTAAAAAAAAAATTGGTGCTACTAAGTTCTATCAGGTTCATTTAATTCTAGGCTTCTTAGAGTTTCCATTGAGGTGGAGTGTGCATGAAAATTTCATTTCTTAATCACCATGCGTTCCTTCTTCTCTATACTTATTCTCATTTTAAAGCATTGTAAAATTTGTGTGAAAGTTATGTGATTTATTTAAACATCATGTTAAATTTTTACTTTTGTACCCCAAAACATTAAAAACATACTTTGTAATGGAGGTCCTTCATTTATAAAAGGATCTAAGTATGCTTACTGATTATTCATGAGAAACTATAAGATGCTGTTTCATGATCATGTTAGTCTAAATTTTTTTTTGAGTAGTTTATGGATTGTAATTCCTATTGATTTAAAAATTACAATTTGTCATGATGAAGGTTTTTGAACCCTTTAATTGTGTTATATTACAATCCCTTTTTTAGGTGACTATGACATTTATCCCCAATTAGAACCAAAGGAGAGTGTTAGAGAAATTAATGTGTAAGTGGTAATTATAAACCCTTAGCTTATATTAATATTTAATTAATTAAAAAATAATATATAATTTATTAACATAAGGTGGAAAATTCATGAAAATAAATAATATTATTTTAGTTATTTAATACTTACTAAGTGTTTTAATTAATTGGATTTATCAGGATGAATGGACCTATTATTTTTAAAATGGTCACCTCCATTGATATGTCAATATAAATAGGGTTTTGACCTATTGTGAAATCACATTTGACTATGAAATTATTTTATCATATTCAACATGTGAGTTTTGTGAGGTCGTATATGAAGAAGTGATATGGAAAGGCTTTGTATTAGGGTGTAGAATTTCTTAAATATATGAATATCACATTGGTGGGAGTTTTACCTCTTTAAAGTTTTCTCATGGTAAATATTTGTATACTATGTCAATTATTTAGTATTCATTTATATTTTTTTCTAATAAATTTCATATCTATATCTCATATATTGGTTTTATCAATTCTATCAATATGACCATTGATAATTATCTTTGAGGTATCTCCTAGGATATTACTTTAAGAGATTTGAAATACCCTTATAATACCTTCAGGGGTAACTTGAAGCTATATCATAAGAGATACATGGAAATAAATATTCACGCTTGTGCATGTTTGAAAGGTATCTCCTAGGAGATATTTTTAAGGTACTTATTGATGGGCATTTTGACTCAACAATCAACTGTAAGCTAGGTCTAAGAGTTTTATTCCATTGAAAACATATCGTGAAAGGAATATTTCCCACCCACTCTTATAAACAATGGGTGAGGGAATTTCCCCAAGGTTTATTTCACTTGATCTAGGTACACTGAACTTCACTCAGTGGCTCATTGAGATAATTCCATATAAAGGTCCTTTGTTGGTTTAAATTTAAGCTATTTTAGTATTTCTTGTGTAGTGGTAATGGGCATGACTTTGAGTAAATATAATTTAGGTGAAGACAATTATTTCATGCTTAAGGTTAGCATCAGATTCTCTAAAATTATGATACATAAATATATGTAGGGTTTTTTTTGCTTTTTTGGTGTTTATGTTTCTAGGTCTTGGTGGTGGTTGTGATAGTTTTGTAAACTTATCCAAGTTAGAAAAATTATAATATAGTAATCCGTTTGGATATTGTTGTTGAATGTTTGAAATTTATTGAATGAAATGGCCTGAAACATCCCATAGTTTGAAATATGGGTAATAATTTAGTATTGATTGATATGCATCATACTTCAGGATCTATACATCATATCATGAATCTTCGGGAGTGTTGATGCATCATATCACATGTGGGAGATAGATTATATTTTTAAAATAATAATGAATATTCTTAAGAGATATCATCCACTTTTTTCAAGCATTTTATCGCCTCAACTCAGACCCCTTGAGTTAAATATTTGAAACATTTTTCCCGTTCTTTTTTCTCCTTCAAAATAAATGTTTATCGATTCATTTACCTATTAATTTATATTGGTTGTTATTTTTATTTACTCATAATCCTTGACACATTTAGGACATGTATTTAAAATGTCCTCTAATTTCCTCTAGTTAATCCTACTTTGGATATGATATTCCTTCATGGGCCTTGTCATAAATTCTATGCGACATTGAAGGTATCTCATAGGAGATACCCTTAACATGTTTAATATTGAAAATGATATCTCAGTAATGACTATTTTTAAAAAGTACATCTAGCTTAATATGTTATAACCCTAAGTAAGTATAGTGTTAAAATTTTATTATATTCTTAGTAAGTCCTTGATATATTAGAAATAAACAATAAAATTTTACATAAATCCCCTTTGAATGAGTTTTTAATCTATACATATATTTTTTTTATTTGGTTAGACATTTTAAGTTTAGTCTGAGTTAGTGTATATATTACAAAAATTTAATGTCTTTTATATTGGAGATTAGAATTCACATTTGCTGATATATAAATAATCACTAGTTAATCACAAATAATTATGTAGGTGATACAATATGAAACTTAGATTTTATAAAAAGATAAATATTTAAATATTCCAATTGATTTAAAAAAAGTCTTTAGGTGTGAAAAAAATTACCACACTTAAAAGGTAGAAAAATTCCTCAATCAAAGAAAAATTAGGTATAGTACTATTTAAACTACCAAAACCAAAATTAAATCCACATCACCATATTCCATCTTATGGTGGAGACAAAATTCCTCTTGATGATTGGTATTTTCAGTTATTTAGTTTGAAAAATATGTATGCAAATATTTATTTATTTAGCACTATATCTAGAAAAGAATCTTCTTGGATTGGAATAATCCTTGCCTATGATAAGGATGAACTTGAAGATGCCATTTATTTCTAATTGGAAGTATGAAATGGAGAAGAGAGAATTATCTATAATGATATAACCAATTTTAATAAATTCACACATATTATAATGGAATTAATAAAAAAATGATTGATTTTCCTTCTTGTGAAATATTTTGATTTTATTTGAATAGCTATGACAATCTTGAAATGTCTGCATTGATAGATAGAGATAATTTAGTCCTTATAATATAAAATATATTGAAATAAAAATAGGAAAAAGGGGCAAAAAATTATTATACTTGCTACCATGTAAATATCCATTTAAGATACCTTGCAATTACGAAAGAAAAAACCATTGAAGAGAATAAGACAAGCAAGGGTAACATATTTATATGCAGATTTGAAAAAGGCTATACAATTATTCATACTAATGGAGAAATACAAGATCAAAGAAAAGGTTGATACATTTTTTTGGATCAAAATTTTGATTAGACATAAAATTCATTCTCTACAAGGTATATTTCCTCTAGCAATTACACCTTGAACATTCATATAGAGCTCTATGAATTGGAGGATGCTAATATCAAAATAAAAATTATGAATGAAAGATGGGTGAATGTAGTAATTCATTCATTTGTAAAACATAATAAAGTTTTAGTGAAGAATTATTTTTTAATTCCTTTTGATCCAAACAAATCTCAATGTATTATCAAATCAAAATGAGCCGTTGAAGATATGATGGAGAAAAAAATTATAAGGTTCAAAAATATAGATGGCCAACACATAATTATAGAAAAATAAATAATTATTTTAGATAAAGAATATAGTTCATTATCATTGAGAAGAAATGTTATGTTAGAAGAGAAATATTTTTTATCATAGTTATTTTGTTTTATATTGTTCACAAAATATGTAACCAATATAATGAATCAAATGAAGTAAATCACAAGGATTTATTTATAGAAAGATTTTATTCTTCACATGACCTTATCCAATAGAAAGCTTTAAAGAATATTGAAATAAGGAAAAAGATAAAATAAATACAAGAAAAATATAGGTACTTGATCAGACAAATGAACTGCTTAACACAATAAATACAAGAGAGAATATACCTTCTTTTCATAGAATAACTTATTTTGGATTATTTTGATAAGGCATTTGATTTTTTTAAAAGTGGTACTTTACTTAGTTCAGATAAACAAGATTTAAGTCAAATTTTTACAACAATAATTATAAATACTCTAGGGATTTTAGATAAATAAAAAATTAAACTATCAAATTTATTGGAAAAAGGGTCCATTTCCCTCTTAAAAACCCCTAGGTGCAACAACATGGACACTTGGTGAAAAAAAGTGAAGATTGGAAAGTAACATATAATGAAAAATTATAGATTGTTGCACCAATAATGATTTGAGCCTTCCAATAGAAAATAAAATCACACCTGAAGAAGTAATGGAGCATTATACAATTTCTATAAAAATGTTTGAAGATTTATGTATGTTGATTCAATATGCATATTTAGAAAATATCTTGATGGTGATGAAGGTTAGCTTCCTAGGATAGATACAGAAATTTTAAGCTTCCATTACAGCCCCATGTCTTTAGCCATCCATTTTAAAATATTTCATTGCAATGTTCATTTTTGATGTGAATGTTAATTTGATAATTATTGATCTTTTGAATGTCATTAAAGATTTTAAAGAAGAAAATATTTGCCTATTTATTTAGGTATTGATAGATAAAGTTATTGTTGGGTATTTACATGTATTCACCATTCACAAAATTGATCATTTATATGGTATTCAAAACTCTCTCAAATTTTTTTGTGTTGGTCCTTTACATTATATGAAAAATATAGGTGTCATACTTGTGGGTCTAGAAAGTGATGGATTCAATTTGACTCATATTATAGGTATTGAATTTTCTTAATATTTCACTAATTTTTAGCTTGAATATTTCATCCTCTATTCACAATAAAGTAAATTAGAGGAAGGTGTTGGCATCAATAAAGATGCACCAACATTTTAAATGATTGGTTCATAAAAAATAGATTGGCCATTCAAAAATTAATTACATAACTTATTTTGGGAAAGACTTATCTCTACTTTTGATAATTTAGATACATGTGATGTGTTAGGGGCATATATGGGAAATAGATTGGTGTGTGATTGTACACAAATACAAAGGAATTTATCTTGAATTATAAAAATTGAAGAAGAAAAAAATTAATGTTAAATTTCAGAATTTTTTGAAAAATCCATGGTAACCAATGGCATAACAACCACTTTGATCACTACTAGGTACCTCATATTTTTAATTTATTTTATAATCATCCATTATTTTTCAAATAAAACATCTTAATAATATTTTGGTGTGTATGCTTTATTTTTAAAACCTATTAGCTTCAAAATCTTTTGGTTTGTATCAATAATGGTATTGAATGAAAGTGAAGAAAAAATCATAATATAGAATTAAATTAATGAACATGATAAATTTCAAGTTCGAGAAGGTAAGATAAAGTCATGAATAGTTTTACAATTATATAAATTTTAATTTATCAACTATTTATGATACTTACAAAAACAAAATCATCTATTTATGTCTCAATTAAATTAGTTCACAACATAGATCTAATAATTTGTGTGTCCAACAAAATAACCTAAGACACAACTCTGCAACTTGAATCCTCCATAAAAACAACACAAGGTAAAATTTTACACTAAGACACCTCTTTTAAATACAAATATCAAATAAAATGATGAGAATTTTTCTAATTACTACATTATTAAATATCTTGTAGAGAGTACAGAATAAAAGGTTCAATGAAAGAGTGTAACTATACAAACTACAAAAAAGGAAAAAAAAGAAAGTACCCCTTTCAATGAATTTGTAATTATACAATTTCATATACTAGTTCATATATAAATTATCTTTATTTATATAAACACATTACAATTGATTTTTTATGTATTGAGAGGAGAGTGTAGAAGACAATAAAATATATTGCATCAACTTGTGATTTGGAAGTGTGGGTTTATTGTATTAATGTATTTGCTTGAATGCAGTTGTACTTACCCATTTAAATATTGTTTAAATCCTAAATTTACCCAGTTTAAAATAATTAAATATGTGTTATACTATATCTTGAAGATAATAAATTATCTTTAGAGTATACATGATCTTTATTAATATAAAAAAGATTTGATTGAACGAACAAAAATATTTTGATTGTGAAATTTGATGAAGAATAGATTTCTTTTTAAGAATATTTTGATGGAAAAGGGCATATATATATATATATATATATGTATGTATGTATGTATGTATGTATGTATGTATGTATGTATGTATGTATGTATGTATGTATGTATGTATGCATGCATGCATGCATGCATGCATGCATGTATGTATAATGAAGTGTGTGTGTGTGTGCGCACACGCATTAATGGCATTTGTTTTAGAACATGATGAGTTACATCTAATTTAACTAATGCATAAGAAGTGTCTATTATGGTCAATTTATAAGGATTTATTATAAACATGTATATGCATATATATGTTACACAACTAGCAATAGAAATTTTACATGCATTTATAATGAGTATAGTTGCATGTGCTTGAGCATATATAGATTTTTTTATATTTTTATATGAATATTTATAAGATATAATGAAATGAAAATATAAAATGCATCAAATGAAATGCAATATCTTTATATGTTACAATATAAAATATAAATCAAAGTGCATTAATGATTAATATAATATATACATTTTTTTAAGAAAATTTCCATGTTATATTTATCATAATATAATATTGTGAACAAATGATTGTTTTATTTTTTAACAAATTGCATACATTTTAAAGGAGGAAATAAAATTGACTTTTAATAAACTATTGATTTGTGGGTTAGACAGCTTATTATTTGTTGTGAATAAAATAAAAGATATGAAAATGAATGCTACATGAAGAACATAAGATTATATAATATAAAGTATGACATAATACGTTCGAGATCATTACAAAGATATTTTAAAGGTTGCATTGTAGTATTTTTCTCATGTTGGCCTTTGGTCAATGATAAAGGACAATCATTTGAGGCTACTCCTTCAAATCATGGATTACACAAGTTCAAATTTCATGTTTGTTTTAGGAAAAAATATTATAATACATTAAATATAAATATAAATAAATTGGATGAAGTTATTTTTAAAGGGACATTTGGAGATGATTTTTCAATTTCCCATATGGTGTTCATTGATTGTAATTCTCAAAATTGTGTTACAAAACAAAAATTGAAAATTATTTTTGTTATGACAATTTAGATATAGTGGAAATAGAAGTCATAAATACAAAAAAGACTGGATAATCATAATGAAGTCTATCATCAATTCTTGGAAGAAACCAGAAAAATCATGAAAACAAATGTGAAACATTGTTTAGAAGGATGTAACTTTGGCATATGATTATTTCAAGTGTATTTATTGATTTTAAACTATAATTTTAATAATGTTATCATAAATTTAATAAAAAATCAATTATAAATTATTTTAAACATAATCTAATTCTTTTCAAATATATGGATTTTAATTTAGTAATAGTTAGATCTCATTTCATACAATTTGATTATAGTTAGAGATACCTTGAACTTAATGAATCAAGTCTAATTTTGAAATTTAATACCCTTGGAAGTAGATAATCCATCAATTTAACTCACTACTACCTAACTTGATCCATTAGTATATTGACACCTACTCATGAGGATCTTCCCAATAAAGAAAAAATAATTCTCATGCCTCTCTCTCATAGATTTGTTTCCTAATGCCCCATTAATGGGTCAAAGGTATATAATAATTTATCTCATCCACATTATATGTCTCCTTAGACTACCCCGTAATGGTTTATTTAAATTAAATTTTTATGGAAAAACATGGGGAAATATAGGAGACTCATGAGTGGGATGTAGTATTCAGGATTGATCTAGTTTTATCATTCATGTCACTTGAGAAAACCTCCTAGATAAAATGAATAATGAATTTGAATCCTAGGAAACTATCATAGTCATATAACTTGTAAGGTACTACATAGTTGAATACTTAGTAAATGAAGTAGATTCTAATATCATAGTGGTAGTGATTGGTAATCAACATGCTAAAGACTGGCAACTCAACAACATCCTAAACCTGACTTGTTCTATCTTGGATGAAATGTAATATTGGTTATCTTCATATTCTTTCAAGAAATCTAATAAAAAACAAATTTACTTGTGAATGAGGGGTGGACCAATTGACCGATGTAGTGATGTATAGTGTATGTGATTGGTGGCTGGGACTTGATTTTGTGTTCTTATGATGTCACCTATCATTGATGGGACTTTATAAAATTATGTTATACTTTATGCATTAAATTATGGGCATACTAGAGATTCAACACATGTAAATGTATTTTCATTTCATGGTTGCACATTAATACCTTGGGTGTGAAGTGTTTTATCATGATAGGTAGAAATTCACTCAAACTGATTAACTACCAACATTTGTCCCTCCTTGTCACATTCATTCTTGATTTTTTCCCCTATTC
>JARHVA010003854.1:1330000-1430000 GCA_037957365.1 Torreya grandis
TTTAGTAATTTTTAAAATCATATATTCTCTCTTTGTATTAGTGAAAGAATTAGGTGAAAAATGTGAGAAGGTGTATACCCTATCTTGGCAATTTGTGATACCCACTACCAATGTAGAATAACTATGTAACTCCCTAATGATAGCTTAATATAGAAAAAACTCAACCTTTTTGCCTTTACTGATATGAGTGATTTGATAAAATAATAAGAGATTAGTTGAAAGAGAATAAACACTAAGAACATTATTGAATGTTACTCTTATTTTAGTAAACCCTCAATTTGAAATTGGTACAGATGTGTCATCACCCAATCTAATAGAAGACATGGTACAAGGCTCTAAGTTATAAACTCAACTACTAAAGAGACGTGGTTAGAAGCACTTGAGTTAATAACCCATGAAGATGTTGAGTCTGAAAATCTTACAAGATCCTTTCCATTTTCTTTCTATTTACCATTGCCCTTTGCCTTAGAATAATCTTGAGTTGATGAATTTTTATTGATAAAATTAATAAAACATATGTTGTTCATCTATATGAGATGATTTGTGTGATCAATTTACTTCTTCATGTACTTATATTCATCATACTCATCTTTATTATAGTAGGTACACTTAGCCTTCTCTTTCTTAGGTTTGTCATTAGAAGAGAAGGATTCAATGTTGGCTTTGGTAGAGGTTGAGTCTTTCTTCTTCTCTTGATCCTTATTTTTATTCTTCTTTTTTCTTGATTTTTTTACTTTCCCATTCTCAAAAATTAGGGCTTGAGATTTTTTAGACATCATTGTGCCCATCTATATCAACTTGTCTTACCCTCTAGTTAAGTCATCAATGAAAACATCTAAAGAGGGTATTTTCCATGTAAAACACAAAGCAGTTTTAGTGGGATGGAAAGTAGAGATAAAGAATGAATATTCAAGACCTAGTTTAAAGAGTATAGGAAGAAGAAGGTGGTCATCTTATTTATTTATCCTAAATTATTTCAATTGTAATTTTAAGGACTTGAAGTTAGTGAAAAAATTATTAAGGGTGTCAAAGTTTCAAAGACTTAGGCTAATAATTTCATTCTCATGTTCATGACCTATCATCACATCTTTCTACCTAAATAGATTACATATAATTTTTCATTACATAATGGGATGAATTGGTATGATCTACATGAAAAATGAGATCAGGTGCTACAAAAAGACATAATAACCCATAAGCTTCATCACTATAGTTATACCACTTAAATTTTTATGAATTTTTGCTAGGTTAAGTTTCATCACCCATGGTTATCCTACACAAACCCTTACTCCTTAGAATGATTACCATCTTGATTTTCCATTCATTATAGTTAAAGGGAGTTAGTGAGTTGATTAAACATGAATCAATTTTAGTGCTGAGTTGAGTTATAATAATAATTCAAGTTATTGTTGTTGTAGAAATGAAAGTGCAAATAAAAATAAAGAGTAAATAAAAAGAAAGTAAAACCCCTTTCCCCTGCCCCTCCCCCTGAACTATGAAATGGTAAACCTTCACCCCCAAAAAATGTTACAAATAATGTATTCTCAAAATACATCACGTAGAATCAAGAATATGTCTAGATAACCCACCTAAAATGTCAAAAATATGTGATTTATAACACTATGAAAGGGCATCAAGATCAATAAAAAATACATCCAAGATGAGTACACAAAGTGAGCAAGTGAAAATATGAATAACAATTCCTCTTTAAATATTTCCCATAATATATTGTTTTAATAAAATAATAATAATAAAATCTCCACTAACAATTATAAACTTGACAAATCCTCTTATGCATTCAAATAAAAGTAGTCTATTTGAGTTTATTTTAAATGAAGCTAAAAAATGTGATTTAGTATGATATATTTTTAAAAACATTAGGGTACACTTTGAACAGACTTAGCTTATTTTGGAAGAAACTCTCAACCCTTTTGCAACTATAGGAGTCTTTTGTACTATTTATTGAATAAGTCACACTACATGGAATGGTGGTTTTAACTGGAAGGAAATGAGAGTAGACTCAACAAGTGAAATGTCATATATGAGGGATGTCTAGAAGCACCATAAAACTAGGGTCAAACATTCTCCCAAACACACATAAAACTAGTTGAGGCTAAGTTGAGGCCAAATATATTTACTTACATTGAACACAAGAGATCAAACCTAAGGATATATGTTGTCACACAAGACCTTTTTAAGAAAATGCACAAAGGCACATAATAAATAGTCATAAAGAAACTTAAAAAAATGTGTTAATGGATGCTAATGAATAAGATATGCAAAAAGTGACTCCACCAAGGATGAAAAATCCCATAAATATATTTTATACCTAATTTATTGTGTAAATAAAAATATCACTATTTTAAAAGATAACATAGAATCCATAAAAAAACATACATGTGATTACCATGGGTGGATCTGATATCATATCAAAGATGTCACTAGTTCAAGATAATGTGAATTCAAAGGTAGAGATCACACATGAAAAATCTTGTGCATACCATAATGTTGTTGAATAAAAATGAAATCATTCAAAAATAATATTACAAGAGATAAAAATCAAGTGGACCAAAACCTATTCTTTCATTAATTTGAAAAGATCTCAAATGATATGACTACATATATGAAAGAAAGTAACTCCTCCAAAAAAGGTGACCAATATATCCCAGGAATACAGAAGTAATTCCTCCTCTAAAGGTGGTCAACATGGCCAAGAATAGATGATTAACTCCAATACCTAGAATAACTAGTCAAGGGAGTTATTTCCTAGTCATCCAGTTAACTTGCACACATAATCAAGATTCTTCATGAATATAGGAAAACTTCAAGTGAGGTAAAAAATCCCATAATAAATAAAAATGGAAAAAAATAAAATCCCTATTCTAAAAAGAATCATAGCCCTGAATCATAAAATTGTGAATTTTTCTCAATTTTAGAACTTAAAGTGTATATCGTTATTTCAACCACCTCAGAGTAATGAAAAAATGGGTAAAAAATTTTAAAATTCACAACCTTCCCACCTATTTTATGGAATTAGGATTGTAAATATACTCTTCATCATCCCAATCTTTAGTCAAAATTAAATAAGAAATGAGATGACAATTTACAATTTTACAGTGAAAACAAGACTTCAAGTTGTAAAAATATCAAATGCACTCATTATATTTCAATTTACTCTAATTAATATATAGATAAAAATATAGATATTTTAATAATGTCCAAAAGACCAAAAATAGTCTATACGACCCATTCATTATGTTCTCAATAAACACTAATATAAAATGGATACTCTTCTAAACTAGAAGTTATCAAAATTACCTATATAAATTATCACAACAATTCATTTGATATTGTTGAACGATATTCATGATGAAATCAATTTCTTAGTCTAGTTTATTGAAAAAATTTAGAAAATAGAAATTGTGGAGAAGATACACTTACATGGTAGTAATCATCTTCATAATACTAGTTGAAATGAATAATTAAAACTATCAAACACAATTGTAAAAGAAAAAGGAAATAATCAAATTGATTTAAATAAATGCTAAAATATTGATAACCATCATTGTATTTCTAAAAAAAATTATAGAGATTAAAATTTGAAATGTATAGGGATCTTATTTTTTACACCACTTCATAAGTATTAAGAGGCCTTAAATGCTTACCTGACAAACTTCAATCCCACCAAAATTCAAAGGTTTGAGCACATACAAATTTGGATTATCTTAAAATTATATAAAAACTTTATGTGGACAAAATGAATGGTGTGAATGCATATGCAAAAAATCATTCTAAATTGCATGAAGTGAAAGGTACTATTAATAGACTTGAGAGACACATATTAAACCTAGTCACAATAGTTAATTATTAGACCTATATAAAAATTATGGATTGGGACCAAACTTGGATTGTTAATCCATGAATTCTTCCACTTCCCTTTGTAATTAAGGTTTTCAATTTTTTGTTTGTCAAATATGTTATTCAAATGATTTATGAAAATATTTTGACATAGGAAAAATTATTTCTCTAGTCTATAGGACCCATTCATTGTGTTCTAAATGAATAATGATACAAAATGGCCACTCTTCTAAACCAACAAATATCAAAATTACTTATATAAAATGATCATAACAGTTCACTGGATATTATTAAATGATATTCATGACCAACTCAATTTATTAAACTTAAAAGAATAAATTTTACTCCAAAAAATATTGAGGCATATACATGTATGAACTAATCAATGATAATCAATAATCAAATGTCATCAGGGGCATAAAAAAAAAAAAATCTAAATTTTATTTACATTATTCCTGATAATGTAATTTTTATAGGGGAGAGAATTACAAATCATCCTATCAAAACCCAAAAAATCACTTAAAAAAATAATAAATCTTGCTTAGTCTATTTTACTATCAAAATTTAGAAAATACAAATTGAGGAGAAGACAAACTTACATGATAGATATTGTCATCATCATATTGTTTAAAATTAATAATTAAAATAGTTAACCACCATTAGAAGAGACAAACTAAAAAACCAAATTCATTTTGTATGAGAATTTTTATTTTTACACCTTTTCATATGTATCAAGAGGCCTTATATCATTTTTTTCCAGATTTCAATCCCACCATATTTCAATGTATTTTGCACATAAATATTTGGATGATATAGAAATTCCAAAAAACCTAATTGTGTGGACAAAATGAATGACATGACTGTATTGGAGTCATAAAAATATGAAATAAATGGTTATGAATTAAATGAAGAGTTAAGTGGTGTTCATAGACATGAGATACAAGGACCAAATACAAATATAATAGTTAAGTGTTACCCCTATATATCAATTAAGGACTAGGCCCAAACCTAGATTTTAAATCCATGACATCTCCCACTTCCCTCTATAATTTAGGTTTTTAGTTTTTTTATTGGTAAAATATGTTATTCAAGTGATTCATCATCTAATCTTGAGCATGGATCTCCATGACAACTATTATAAGCAGTCCATAATTATCTATTTAAAAAAGATGAAATATTATTATTAAAGGTGAAGTGTTTTGGGTCAAAGTTCTACAAGAATTACACCAGGATTTCACATATCTTTCCTTATGTATTTTCCTTACTTTATCTACTAAAGGAAGGCACTTTATATTTTGAATTGATGTTGGAATAGGTCTAGATTGCACCATCTTTTTCCCATTTCTTCAGCCTTACTTGTATACCAAAAGATATTGAGTATAATAGAATTAGTTTAGGATGTTGAACACAAATTTTATTGTATTTGGTTTATTTAATGTATTTAGTGTTTTTATTTAACTAGTTAATTGGTTTTTAGATTGTTAGTGTGATTGTTTTCTCAATTAAGATATGAAATAGCTATTTTAACTAGTCAATTGGATTTGTTCATGATCTACATTAGTCTCTCCATAGTCATTATGTGAAATAATTTTAGATTATAATTTAGACTATCTTTAGAATGTGTTTAATAGATTAATGATTTTCAAATTTATCTCTATAATCTTTCCCACTAAGTGGCTCACATTGATGCATTATCTAGACTTGGCACACAATGGCATAACTATGGTCAGGCATGCTTTCATTTCCATAACATCGATAGTGTTATTTATGTCAGGGATAAACCCCTATTTTTGTTTATACCCTCTCTCTTTTAAGTTTTTTTGGTGAAGTTATTCATTAGTTTAGGGTGTGAATTGCATTACAATGAATAAGTATTTTCTTAATTTATTAGTTTAAATAGATAAACCATAAGATATAGACAAATAATTTTAAGGTAGACAAGAAAGGAAATATAAATAGTCATATCATTGAACCTCTAGTGGTAGTAGATGTTGATCTTAGTTTAAAATAGGTTAAAATAATTAGTCACTAGATTGAACCCACATCAATTATAAAATTAAGGAGGGGTAATTTCATCAAATGTATATGTTGTATCCCCTTTGACCTCTCATAAAATTTGATTATTGAGAGGTTAGCTAGAGCAATTAACACAATAAATAATGAGGAGATATAGAATTATGTCCAAGCATTACTAAGGAAAGGTTTGATCCAAGAGATTTTGAGACCATGTGAAGCTCCAACTATGTTGACATCAAATAATGGTGGAGAATGGAGAATATGTATAGATTAATGTGCAATAAAAATGATCACCATTATGTATAGGTTTCCACTACCAAGAATGGTTGACTTAATGGACTAGTTGAGTATAACTAGTTACTTCACTATATTAAATTTTAATATTAGGTAACATGAAATACACATAAAAAATATATATGACTGGAAGACCACATTCAATATGAAACATGGGTGGTATGAGTGGCTAGTCATTCCATTGAATTTGTCAAATTCTCCAAGTATGTATTCATGAGGCTCATGAATTTTTTTTTCTAAGCCTTTCACATGAAAGTTTGTGAAATTTTATCTAAATGACATTATGTGTTTTATTAATTTTTACAAAGAAAATTTTAAGTTGGTTTTGGATAACCTAAACGAAGTGAAATTACTATTTAAATTAAAGAAGTGTAGCTTCACTCAAGAGGAGATAATATATTTAAGATTTTTAATCTCAATAGATGGGTTGAATATGGACCCTAAGAATGGGAGGGAAATTGTGGATTGGTCTTTGCGAAAGAGTATGTTTAGAGAAATAAGTTTCCATAGGTTGGTGAGTTTATAAAAGAAAAATATAAATAAATTTAGTGGTATATGTGCACCAATCATGGATATTATGAGGGGAGATAAACATAATTTTTAGTGGACTAATTCAGTATAGAGTAAATTTTAGTTTCTAAAGAGAAAATCTAGTGTTAACCTTACCATATTTTGGAAAAGTGTTACAAATTTATTTTGATTAAAATAAATTAGCCATAGAAGTGGTGATGAGTCAAGATGGTAAGCCCATTCCTTATTTGAGTGATAATTTGAATGAGTATAGGAGTCAATATTCAATCTATGAGTAGGAGTTCTATGCAATGGTGTAAGATCTTAAGAAGTGGAGACATTACTTGGTTTTAAAGGAGCTCATATTTTATATAGAAAATCATGCATTATAATTCATAAACAACTAAGGTGAGATAAATAACTAACAAATAAAATTGGTAGACTTTACTTAGATCCATTATTATTATTTTAAATGAAAGAGTTGAAAGTCTAATAAAGATGCAAATGCGTTGAGTATGTAAGCTCTTGTAGTGACTGAGATGAAAGTATAGGTAATTATATTTGAATAAATGAAAGAATTTTATTAGTAAAACTTATATTTATAAGATGAATGGAAAATTTAATGGAATCCAATTGATGAAGATACAACTCTATGGTTAGAGTATATGGTATAAAATGGATTGTTATTCAAAGGGAGTAATTTGTGTATTCTGTGAGAGGGAACATATTAAAATATAATAAAATAAGAGGTTTAGTTGTTAATTTTATATATGAAAACAATTTAGTGCAACTAAGTAATAAATATTGTTAGCCAACTAAGATGGTAATTATATTTAGAAGTGAAAATATTATTATCATGCTAAAGGAAAAAATTTATAATGCTAGTTTGTATTAGCCATTGCCTATTATAGATAGAGAATGAATACACTAATAATATATTTTATTCTTAGTTTTTTGAGAATGCAATAAAGTAATTATTTAATATTTGTTTTTTTTGTTTTTTTTCAATTTTTAAAGATGGCTCACTTTTTATCATGTAATGAGACTAGCTACGCCTAACATATTGAAAATATGTTATTTCAATAAATTTTCATATTGGATGGGTTTTTGAGGAGTATTATATAAGATAGAGATACAAAGTTTGTTGGTCACTAGATAAGATGTAATATTAACCTATCACCCTCAAATAGATGGAAGATGGAGGTGGTGAATCATATTCTTTGTAATATACTAAGATGTTTAGTTGTTAACATGCCCAAATAATTAGATTTGATGTTTACACAAGTCAAGTATGCCTACAATGATTCAATCAATCCAATTATATGAATGAGTTCTTTTTAGAAAATATATGGAAGTATCCCTAGAGGCATATGTGAGTTTATGATTACAACTAAGATAAGTACTAAGATTACATAAATTGAATAATATGGTTAATCTATGCACTTTGTGCATCAATAAGTCAAGATAATAATTGAATATATTTATATAAAATACAAAAAACATGCTAATATGCAAATTAGAGAACTAAATTTTAAAGTTGGAGACTTGGGTTTGGAATATTTTTGAAAGGATAGGTTTATAAAAGGTGAGTAAAAAAAAGTGAAAGAAAATTGGGACTTTTAATATTATGAGGAGGTTCTCAACTAATTCGTATGAAATTGAATTGTGAGATGGAGTAATTATTTTCATCTATATTAAATGTGGTAGATTTTTACCCATATGTTGTGGGAGAAACAAGCGAAAACAAGGAATTTTCAATCGAGGATTGAAAAGAGAACCTACCAAGAGAAACCAAAGAAGAGATGGAAGTAATTATAGTTATTTGGGTTGGTGAGAATATAAGAGGTCATGAGTGCTATGAGTACTTAGTCAAGTGGAAGGATAAATTACTTGAAGATGTGACTTGGATGAATGCATGTGAAGATATAAACTTTGGAAAACCTATAGATTATCTCACAATAGGTTCAAAACTAGGATTTCATGGTCATTTTCATTTACCATGGGTGTCTGATTTAGGGTAATCCAAGGTGGACAAGTTATCTTGCATCACCAAAAAATGGAGTGATATTTATTTTCCATTGTTTATTTTTTTGCCTAGGCTATAGTGTGCTTGGTTTGAGGTTACTTTATAGGTTTCCATTTTCATCTTTTCTCTACACTAATGGATTGTTCATGATGTCAAAATCCAATTTTGATTTTAATGCTTAACTATAGTATATGACTAGTTCCCTCATATTTATTGAGGAAAAAACTATGATATGGCCTTATTAGATTGAATTTTTAATTAGGATTTCAAATCCCAATTAGGTCTTAGATATAGGTTTTTGTCATTAAAATTTTAATTGGGATTAATTATCCTAATTATCTTTTGGATGAACTTGGTGTAAGACCTTAATGCTAATAAAAATTCATTTTTTTATTAGGTTTATGGCACATATGTTGGTATCACATAGTGTATATAAATAAAAATTAAACTGACCTACTAATCATTTCTATCTCAGATAATATAAATCCTACTTACACTTCCACTTGTTGATACATTAGATATTCTGGGCCATGACAAGATGGATCTTCTAGACCTAACCAAGGGATCTCTTACCAAAATAACATCACTAGAGAGGATTATAAAGCCTGCAGTCAAGTAAAACTATAAAATAAACCTAGTTAATTCCTATGTTTTCATATTCACTAAGTAAATGTAAATTAAATTAAAATCTAAATTAGTGCTCACCAAAACTTGTGGCACAAAGTGGCCGTAACAAACATAAAACATAAAGATGAATAAAATGTTTATACTCAAGTTAATGTATATGAAATCATAATGCATGAGAGAAAAGTAAAAATGCAAATTTATCTACTCTTACAAAGTATGAGCAAAGTTAGATATACTTACTTTTGAAGACAAACCCATCGAGACTTAATCTCTCCCTTGGACAAGGTTATTTACAAGATGTTATTATTGTATATAATGATAAAAAGGATAATTCAACTCTAGGCTACATAACTTCTCTATACATATAAAATAATTCTACAAAAAATGAGATGCATATCTCCAAATAAAGTATTAAAACCCTAGGAAATTATCTTCAAGTAGAATGGTGGATAAGTAGATGCACAATATAATATTCTTATTCTTCTCTTCTCTCATAAATTATGGAAATGGATGTGTATATATAGTTGAATCTAACCCTAAACCTTTTTGAAGGATTATTTGATAGGGTTAGGCCAATATAATTATGTATCATTATTTGATAAAATCATGTTAGGTCCCAATTTAGGTTGGCCGTAGCTGAGTTAGACCCATAACATGGTTTTAACAAATAAAATATAGAGTTAGCCAAGAGTGATAGTGTATGCTAAATGTAAAAAAGGGGTTTTAGGCCTAGAAAGGGGATAAGTAAGGTAGTGAATTGATTGCAGGAGTGTGCAAGAAAGGAGGCAAGGATTAGGGAAGTACATATGATAAGTTTGGATTAATATCAAGTGGTAGTATAGGGGACAACAATCCTACAAAGTGCCAATGGTCTACTTAGCCCTTTCCCCATGCACTCTTTAAGGTGTGTACTCATATATATTAGGACATGATGTGTTATTACAAGAGGGAAAGCATCCATAATTGATAAAGTGCTAAAATATTATGTGTATGCATATTCCCCACTCAAAAATCATGTGTCACATAGGTGTAATAGGGGATGGTGTTTTAGGAAAAGAACATAGAAACACACAATACTAAAGATGAATAAATTATAGTAATAGGAAAATAATATAAATGAAAGGATAGAATTGAAAAACACATACCTTTGCATACCTTAGGATTCCATAACATCTTTTATTTCAAGAAAATATATATTGGAAACAAAGATATGGTATAAAAATAGAATTTGGTTGTAAATATTTGACAGGTAAATAATTTGAATAGTAAATATAAATAAGGTTGAAAATAATTCATTTGTTATTTTCACTATTATGAGAAATAAAAGTTCTAAGAGATCCATTTTGATCCTAGAGAGTGACTATTGTGAGGAGATAAAAGTAATGACAAGGAGGACACATTGCAATCAAAACTAGTGCAACACATGTTAGAGAACATGAATTTCAATTTTTTTGAGTAATTTTATTTGAAATTGAGAGAAATATTAAAAATTGAATGGTAGAAAAAATATACACATGAAAACCTACCATAGAAAATTTTTAGGTAGAATAGGGGTAGAATAGGTTATTAGGTAGGAAAAGATCAGACCAACAAATGCCTAAGGAATTTATGGTAAATGGTCAAAAATTCATCAAAGATAATTAATAGAGTCCACTTGGTCCACTCAGTTCATAAGGCAAGAGGGAAATAAGGGCCCAATTATATAGTAAAAGGCTAGCATAGTATTTCTAAAGGTGGATGACTACATAATAGTAGGTTGATAGAGTTTGGAATGGGAAGATGACTGACATAGTACCTTCTCGCTGATGTAGTTTGTAATATATGTTTGATTTAGTTTCCTAAAGGGGATGGATATGTACCAAAGAGCCAATATAATATGTTAAAGCTAAAAATGGCTGATTTAATATCAAATAGGATAATATAGTCTAAAAAAAAGGGCCAACTACATATGATTGGGATAAATTAGTATGGCTAGACTGTGATAGGGTCAGTTTAGTATCAAAGTGGTAGATGGTGTAGAAAAATAAGTAAACTAGAAAACTAAAACAAAAAAGCTAATGAAGTAGTTAATTTTCAAATTTTGGATAATGTATTTTAAATATTATGATATCAATATTTGATACATATTATGTTTGATATTTTATAGATACATCATATATTTTGCCACCTAGTGGATGCATCATGGCTACCCCATCTATTAGAGAAATTATGTGATTTGTATAGAGCTCAACTAGTCACCTTGGGAGCCCCTTTCTAGGTGTCTCCTCTATGATTTTTTTGGACCTATTGAATGGTCTATTATAACTTGGACATCTAAATTTATGGATGGTATTCTGACCATGAGCATTTCCCATCCTTTTTTGCATGCATAATAACTCATTGCTGAATTTATGTACCATTATTTGAATGGTATATAGTTCATCTTTATTAGAGTCAAAAATAATACATTGTATGGTGGATATGTTGACTAATACTAAATCTTAGAATCTATTGGGATTAACATCTTGGACATAGTTATTTACTAAAATTCAATCCTAGTTGGGTACAATATGATATAGAGGCAACTACCTAGAGTCCTAGGTTTGACTTTGGGCCACAATGTTTTGATTAGAATTTAAAATTAGATTTGTTATGGGGTAGGTTTGATAAACATTTGGCCCAAACATTTGTCCTTGATAAGATTTGAGACTTTCTTCACCATAATGCTATGTCAAATTAGTAACACCAACTTCCCTACACACATACACTGTAGTGGTAAGTTATCAAACATTTTTCTACATTTCAAGGGATAAGATAACATCTAGTTTATATAAAGTATCTAATTGGATATAAATATTTTGAATCCTTACATTGAATACCATGATGGGTTCACTGGGATCTATTTTTATGGTAGTGAAGTGTTGGTATACTACACTAGGGTTGGTAACTTGGCCAAACTATCCTAAGAATGCATTTTGGCATTCATTCCAAGACCTTATAGACCTTCAAAAATATTGATAAACTAATCATATGATTCATCTTGTAGATTAAATTAAAAATCTTTGAATATACATCCTCATGGACCATAATCAATATTCCCAAAGCACTTTTGAAGGATTTGACATGTTCTTCACTAGTCCTACCTCATGAAGGGGAAAAGAGGTGCAGTGATTTTTTAGGATTCCAAGGAATATCATGAATGCCTCTTATAATGTTAAAGTTATAATGAATTAACCATAGGTGGGCTAATTAACATAGAGGGGAATGTATTATTTTTTCAAAATATGACTAATCCTAAGACATCCTCAATATACCATTACTTGACCTAACCTTTCAATGGGTTTGTAAGGGTAAATATAGTAGGTTGTTGAGAGAGGTGAATCTTGTCAATCTTTTAGGTATATATAGTTAAACTTTAGAGATATTTCCTTTTGATTAATTAAAGAGGACCATTTTATAGCATCAAATTATTCTTTTTATATTGAATTGGGTTTCCTTTGCATCTGAGAATAATTATAATGTAGCCTATAACATTTTGGGACCTCAGTGAAGATTGACTTCAATCCACGATAGAAGTTACAATTATTGGGGTTGATATATAAGTTTAATGTAATATTATGGGTGAATACCTTGGGTAAAAAAATATTCAAGTATTCATAGGTTCAAGTGATCACGTCCTTATACTTTATCAGTATATACCTTAACTTTTTATTTTTAGTATGATTTCAAGATAGACTAATGTGGACAGACTGGGGGATTCCTCAGTCCCCAAATTTTCTTTGCTAAAATTAGATTAATTTATCTTTGGCCACTTTTACCTTTCAAATTATGGATCCAAGTTAAAGATTCTTTGTAAATATACCATCTCCATGGGGATTATATTTTCATTAATCTACATGGTACCATCATTCCTAAGGAATTATGATTTTGGACATTTAATGTTTTTTTCATCTATAATTTTATCTTCAAAAGCCCCAAAATTATTTATGAATTGGATAATCTAGTGATCATCCTCAAATACCTAAAATGTTTTAAATAGTCAAGTACAGAGAGACAAGACACTATATCCATGTAAAATATTTAGATCTTGGACTCTTGGAGTGGTGCCAAGTTTGATGCCAAAGTAAACAATGAATTTATTGCCTAATTTTCTTCCTTTGGGATGGATCTAATGTTGAAAGCCTCAAATAATTCAATCAAGTCCTAGGATCTATGCTTGTATTTCTTTATATAATCTAGCTTTTATTTACACTTTATTATGATCTAGTTTACCACCCATTTATAATCACCAAATATTTGTAACTTCCTAATGTCACGATTCAAGGTGAACTATAGACCTAGTTTTAGGGCTTCATACTCAGTTTGGTTGCTAGTGCAATGGAATTGTAATATTTATGAAGAATAATATTGATTCCCATCCCTATCCATTAGGGATATGAAAACACTAAAACCTTGTTTATATCTAACTCCATAAAAATATAAAGTCCATAACTATGAAGATCCTTCAAATTCTTAGCATGTAGTCTTATATTCCATACTAAATGTGTAAATACCAATATGTGAGGATCTAAAGTTAACACTCTTATTTTTTTAATTTATAACTAATGATCAATTACTTATTTTTTTACTCCTAATCAATCCTTATTGGACTGGGAATACCTTTCCATGGTAGCCAAATATGTGAGAAATTGGTGTGTACATACGCATTTAATGTTTTTGACTAATCAAGACCGAGCAATAAATGATAAGCTTCTAGGATGTTACACACAAGCATATCTATATACTACTATACACATGGCTCTCAAGACAACTATATGTGCATGTTAAACAATTCCACTACATAAGGTATACTAGATATATCCTATTGTAGGACCACTCTTTTTGATTTGTCTAGGATCAACCTCAACTTCTTACATATAGATATAGGAATCACATTGGTTAACACTCTTGATTATACTATATAATTATAAATATTCTTACTAAACATTTTTATTGTCAACATGAAGGGTGGGGTCTTATTATAAATCATTACATTCACCTGGGTAGTCATAGACTTATCTGTAGAAGATCTTCCAATCAAGGTTCCCAATAATAGTTACCTTTGTTTAGTGATTTGAACTAGTTAATGTAGGATGATGTTAGCTTTGATTTTATTCATATCCTCTACAATATTTTACCCTCATATGCTTTGTGACTATGTGGGCTAAAATTTATCTTTCTTCTTTGGGGGAGGTGGATTATTTATGTTTATTATATCTATAGAAGTGGTGGTAGTATTATTGGAGGCATAAAAGTAGTCAAGGATTATTTTTTCCTTAGGTTGTAATTACTCCTCTAAAATTTATTGAAGTCATGGAATTCATAAACAATATCCTCTGGTTCATTTTCATCTTCCACTGGAAAGGGAAACTTATATGTGTTTTAGACCATAGCAATGTTAGAGTATCTAGAGCTATTTGAAGAAAAACACTCAGATTGATTTGTTCAATCTTCTTATTTGTCCATTTCTTCTTGTAAGATTTCAAATGTTATTCAGAACTCTATGTAACTCAACTCTTCATCTTGAGCTATGTTATCTTCACCATTCGGCAATGATTCCTCTGTAATATTCATCTTTGGCCCCTTGTTAAGTGGTTTCTTGATGTTTTTTACAACCCTTTTGAATGGTCTATTTTATCTTGGATAATCAAATTTCTAGCTGATATTTTGACTAAAATCATTTCCCATCCTTTTATGCTTGCTTAAGAACACATTTCTTAATTTCTATACCATTTTTTGAGTTATATCTTGTTTATATTTATTAGAGTCAGTGGTATCACATTGGGTTTTTGAAGTGTTGACTAAGAATAAACACTAGACACTATGGGGATTAATAACTTGCACATAGTTATTTAGGAACCTTAAATCATGGTTGGCTGTAACATGAGATAGAGACAACAACTACATATGGGCATGGGTTTGACTCTAGGGCATAATTTTAGAGTTAGAATTTAGAATAAAATTTAGCATGGTGTAGGTTTGATACACATTTGGCCCTTCTAAATATTGAGATTGGGGGTTAATTTATCTATCAACCTCTTTGAATTTGGCATAACCCTATGTCAAATTAGTAACACTGACTACCCTCTACACAAACATTGTGGTGGTACCATATAAATAATTTTTGTATGTTTGAAGGGCCAAGACAATGTCTAGTTTGTATGAAGTATCTACCTGACTGTACATATTTTGTAAACTTGCATTGAATGCACTAATGGGTTCATTGGGATCTCTTTTCATGTTATCAATGTTATGGTATAGTACACTAGGGATCGTAATTTGGATAAAATATCCTAGGAAAGCATTTTCAAATTCATTCCAAGACCATATCGACCTTTTAGGGAATGTCAAAAGTGGGTGAAACCCATTATGGGACCTCTCATTTAGACTAAATTTTAGAAACTATTACATGTTAAGATCATATTTAGTATCAAACATTCTACATGGGTGGCAAATTCAGTGCCTATTAGGAATAAGAATGGTGATATAAAGTTATGTGTGAACTTAAAAAACATGAAATGATCTTAAGAGATGGATAATTATCGTCTGCCTTCTCTAGACAAAGTATTTTAGACTCTCCGTGGATCTGAAATGATGTCCTTCCTAAATGGTTTCCCAAGATACACCTAGGTGTTGGTGGAAGCATAAGACCAAATGAAGACAACCTTCACCACAAAGTTTGGGACATATAATTATAAGAGTATGCCTTTTGGCCTCATCAATGATGTGGAAACATTCCAGTGAGCCATGGATAATGCATTCCAAGGACTTATTGGTAAGTGTTTCATCATCTATATGGATGACCTCACTATATTTTATAAACATAGAGCATATAATTCAAATAACTTATACAAAGTGTTTGATAGATTCAAAATATATGGAATGTTCCTTAGCCTTAACAAGAGCATCTTTAGGGTCATAGAGGGTATGTATGCTACTAATCCACATCATAACCACACATGGGATTTCCATTGATCATAAAAAAGTTAATTCTATACTAAATATAATGCCTCGTAAAAACTAAAAATAGTCTAAATCCTTCTTTTTCAAGATAAACTTTCCATAAAATATCATTTTTGGGTTTTAATAAATTGTAAACCCACTTAATGCCATAATAAAAAGGGTTGGAAAGATAGAATGGATTGTGGAGGCAAATATTTCCTATGAAGAAATCAAGATGGCCATTTCTTAGGCACTAGTATTTATTAGTCCTAATTTCACCAAGGATTTACTCATTTATTCCTTTGCTTCATAGCATACCATGGCTGCATTACTCACCTAAAATATTTATGACAATGAACACCCAATTAACTTTATGAGTAATAATTCAAATGATGTTGAATTGAAATATTTAATGATAGACAAGAAAATATATGCATTAATCAAGGTTTTAAATAAATTTAGGAAATATATATTGAGGAACAAAATTCATTCTATGGTCCTAGACCTAGTATTCAAGCTCATGCTCATACAAAATGAACTAGGTGAAATAAGGGGAAATTTAATGAAAAATGTACAAGAGGTTGATCGAGAGATCATACCAATCAAGATGCTAAGAGGCCAGAGAATAATCCATATAATGATTAAGATGTATTTACATATTTAGGTTGAGCAAGTTATTGAGGTCTAAGTAGCTATAGGTGAGTTGTATGCTCAAATATTTCATTTTTTTTCTCAAAGGGGCCTATCTCTTCGATTTGAATACAAAAAAAGGTGGGATTTGAGGCTCAAGTCTTCCCACTTCATGATAAAAGGGGAAATTTTTTTATACATACACTTTGAGGTCATTTACCTGAGATGTGTCCTAAAATAAGAATCTATGGGTATCTTGGATAACATGCACCAAAAACAAGGTATTGGTCATCCTTCTAGGAACACAACAACACATAAGTTCTAGAGAATGGGGTACCATCAACACAGTATTTTTTGATATGACTATTTCCATGTTAGGACCTACCATGAATGATATGTCTTTAGGAAGAGGGAGGTTAATGTCTCTATGTCATGACACCTTGTCATTGGGGGTGCTCCTTTTACACAATGAGGTATAAACATCATCGGGGTGATCAATCCTAATTCTTTGGTAGATCAAAAGCTCATCCTTGATGCCACTAATTATAACATCAGGTGGACTAAATTAGTTTCCACCAAGAACTCTAGATCTCAAGATGTCATTAGGTTTCTACAGGAGTATATACTAGCTATATTTGGTAATTTCATACATTTAGTTGGTGATAATGACTCCAATTTTCCATAATTTAAATTCACTAAGTGGGCCTATGATAGTCAAATAAAAATCAAGTCATTTTCAAAATATTATCCCCAAGGGAATGAAGTAGTTGAATGTACAAACAAGAATGTGATGGATGAAATTAAGATGTTATCTTAGGATAATCCAAGAGAATGACACCTACTATTGAAATATGAATTATGGGTAGATAGACCAAGACATTAATAATGCCTCATGATTTCACCTTTCTTATTGGTGTATGGATGGTAACTTGTTTTCAATGTGTCCTTTAAACTCCCAACCTATCAGTTTATTAAAGACTACATAGATGATGATCGAAGAGCTTAGTTTATATTGTTGGAAATAGTCTATCTTGAGGACATAAATACTAAAGCACTATAATATTTAATAAACACCAAGACATTTTTAAAAGGTGGTTTGACAAAAGATCTAAGATCAAGGCCTTTCAAATCTCAGAACTAATTATCCTACAGGATAAATTTCATGAAAAATGGGGCCATCATGACAAGTTCACTCCCTTATGGATTGGACCATATCAAGTGTCAGATATTTTTTGCAATAACACCTTCCATTTGAAGGACCTTGAGGGTAATAACATAGCCTTCCCAATCAATGCATAGCTTTTGAAGCACTAATTATTGCCTATTACAATTGATAATGTCTCTAAGTAATGCTAGATGATATGATAGAGGAAAAATTAGAATAGGTTTTACTTATTTCATAGTTATTTTTCCTTCTTCCTATATTTTGATGTTATTAGGGGTAGTTTTTGTGCTTTTTAGATTCATATTTATTTCTTTCAACATTTTTTCCCTTAGATAAATTTACCTATTTTATAGAGAATGTGTATTTTGTTTCATAGTAACTTGATTGAATCCTTTTATAGTGATTAAGAAAATATAAAATCTACTATACTTCATACACAAGTTTGTGTTTATATATAAAATTTTTAAGGCAGTCTTGAAAGGGAGATTAAGTGCACCAAGACTCTAAGAGAAATACATAAACTAGGTTATTCAATGGTTTTGTTTACAACCTTATGTTTAAGACTTTTTGGATTCAGTTATGCCAAAATAAATAGGCCACATTCAGTTCATAATTAAAATTTTCTATCAAGTACATAAAATTTTCTCTCATTGCCACATGAAAATTAAGAAAGTTTTTTTATTCCTTGGTTCAAGAAATTTTTTGATGATAATAATTGTTTTGAAACAATAGCCATTTATATGGAGGCCATTGCTAGGGACAATCTAAAAAATTAAATTTTACATCTCCCATACACTAGCTTATGGTGCTTCCCAACCCTTTATCCCATTCATATTCTAGAAATGGTTGGGTGGAAGATCAATGTATCCTAAAGAGTGATCAAATAAGTCAAAAAAATGGAAATATAAATGTGATCAAAGACTTTTGTAATGTGAATAAATAATATAGATGTATCATGCATCATGCAAGTTTACTAAGGGAGGAAAGCGGGGAATCAAAGGTAATTATTTTAGGGCTATAAATGACTACTTGGAAGAAAAGTAATGCCTAAGCCCCTAAAATTTATATGCTTCAAAGAATCCATTGTGAAACCTAGAGTCTACTCCAAATATTTTCTAAAAATTTCAAAACAAGGATAAAATAAATCACTCTACAACACACAAACCCAAAGTGTAAGCAAGACTAGTATGTTGTATGTGGTTTTGGGAACCTCTTTCATGTTTTTAACTTTATTATCTATTTGTGGTATGATCCATTTGTGCTTTATATTTTATAGATAAATATTATAAATTCTTGAATACTTAGGAGTATTCCAGCCTATGAGTTACCATTTTTTGTGTCTCAACATACCCCCATTTAAATTATTTAAATAGGGACCCCTTTTGTCAAATAACTTTTCTTCTTTTAGGATCTATGGGGTAACCTAAACTTGCTTCTTGAATATTGAAATGATATAATGACACTTCTATTATTAAAAACCAAAGTTATGATTAGTCTTGTCTCAAGTTAAATCTCCATCCTTTGGTTTATTTTGTGCATGTCTATCTAAGTCTTTTTAGATTCTAATGATATATTAAGTTCACTTGTTTAATCTAGAAACATGATATGTTTTGCCTCTTTTAGACTAACTGACTTATGCATTTATCAAGGTTGTATATCTTTGTGTTTTATCTTATGCATATGATTCTTTACATAAAATTCTTTCTAATTTTCACATATACCCCTTCTGAGTCACCAAATATTGCCACATGGACATTATTCACTTTCTTGAAGCCTTTAAGGCAAGCAAAAAGTGATTTATATTTCAATGTTCTAAGAATTATTTTATGTGTTATGCATCCCAATCCTGATATATTATGGCTTTTCAGATACTTATAAATATATAAAATGACTCCCAAGGTGAGTGGAATAATGAAAACCATCCACATGTTATGATCCTACTCATATTATGAATGATAGAGTGAATTTTAACATACAAAAATCTTATGGCTAGTAGGACAGTGGTAACTATCCATGTGTCACAATCCTATAGACCTGTAACTTTCAAATGAATCTAAGAAGTTTCTAAGTCTCCCAAGCAAGCAGAGCATTGGGATATAACCAGTATCATCAGGTCACTCATCTAGATATGTATAATGATATAAGGGGTTATGACACTCTTGGGGCACACAGAGAAACCAAAAACTTTCGTGTGTCATGATCTCACAAACCTGAGGCAATAAATAAACCAATAAAAAATAATGATCCTGAGTAAAAATAATGTGGTGATCTTCAGGGAAGTAGAATGTCTCTATGTTTTTAGTGGAGGTGACAAAACACTCAAAGCAAAGAAATATAAGACACTTGGCATCGAGGACCATAAAATGAGATGACACTTCACTAGAAAAATTCAAAAACTAAAAATAGAAGAAAGCAAAGAAAGCCAAGGGTATTGGGTCCATTAATCCACATGAATTGGTTGATTAAGTGCATTCAAATAGGTAGAGGTGAAGAATCTAAAATTAATATATATGATCAATGATGTCAATTATAGATACATTAACATCTAACAAATACATGCTACTATGAATGAGTTTGAGCTCTCTAGTGACCAAGAAATTCCATAGTTTCAAAAAACCAAAAATTTTAAGTGTGAAGTGATGGATTTTTCTTCACAACTGTGATCATCCCCCTCTACATATTCTATTGCAAGACTTGATCATTACATAGACATAAGGTTTGATGACATTAACCTCAACCATAAATTTAAACATTATTAAGCTATATGAGAGGAAGTCAAAGAACCAAAACCCTGTGGCCCTAAAGATAACTCTTGTTTTTTACATTAAGATATATGAAAGACCTCTTGGCTATAAAATAAATATGCCTACGTAATGCTACAATAAAATCTAAGGAAATTCCCTAAATGGACCTATTATTTGATTTATTTATGAATTCCCAAATTTATGGATAAATATTACATTTACACCAATGTAGAATTTCAATGGAAAATATTAGTGGGCCTACCATATATAAATACTATAGTCTCTCCCCTCCTAAACCAGCCTATAATCAATCCCTACTTAATTAGTGGACATATGAAAACAATGCAAGTGACAAGCTATGGGAATGGGATAATGACCCTAGTACCTTCATAATTAGGGACCCAATCTATGATATTCCTATTTCCATATTTAGGATTAGAATCCAAATTGTTATGGATTTACTAAACCAAAGTTATGGTTTTCCTAGTATAACCTATACTAATGAGGTTTGTATTCCATTTTTAGACTCCATTATCATTTCAACTAAGTTAATAACTATTGGCAAGATCCTTAGTGTTGATTAGATCAACCAAGTCCTCAATTTATAAAAAAAACCATATGACAACTTATATATGATGTTTTATCTAGTAGATGCTATAATAGGGACTGATCACTCAACTTTTGAGAAACCTTGGATGACATCAACTAAGTATCCTAAGAACCAGTTTTATAATGAATTCAATGTTGTTCATATGCATAAATTTGAGAAGAATATGACCACCTTTACTGAAACCTTATATCCAATGGCATATGGTCTATTTATGGCAATGATATTTCTATATTGTCTAACCAAATCCAAAGAACCATTGAAAATATTGATAACTATTAGCTCTATCTAGACCATACAGTCATAAGAATAGAGGGAACTAGAGTTTATCCTATGTATCTACCCATATTGGTCCGAAATATGGTGGTAGAGTAGTAAATTATAGTCCAACTAGTTGATTATGTGGATGCTAGACTAAGAAGTGCCAAAGAAGGAGCAATTCACCCACCTCCTGTCAATATTGGTATGATTAAATACACTAGGTGGGAGTATTTCCATCCTGTGGGAAAAATATAAATCCAATATTATTTCAATTGGGCACCTTATAAATAATTTTATCTAAGGCAAAGGGTTAGGGAACATTTGAATAGAGTCAGGAGAAAGGTGAAAATTGATTATGACCATGTATCATATTCATCTAATGATTTATTCCTAAATGATTTGAATGATGCAGAGGTTGACATAAGAATTGATAAAGTAAATATGTTTATAGTGGTGTCTATAAAAATGTAATATCATCTCAAAAAAATAAGAGGAATAGGCCAAGATAATTGAGGTAGAGAATTGGGTTTTAATATCCCCTCAAGGACCCTTACAACATATTTAATCTTCAGGATTAGAACATGCTAGTCCATTAGGATAAACACCTATGGGAAATGGATAAAAAATTATCTAAGGACCTCCCCAACATCCCATATTAGTGGTCATAGTTTTGAAAACCACCCTAGTGTTCACCCATTCTAAGTCACATGCCAATACTCAAGGTCTCATAACTATAGTATAGTATGGAGGAACATTCTCTATATTTCACTTTCTTCCACTCATAGTAGTCTACTAGCTTAGCATCCCATATTTCCTCCCACTTGTTTATGGTTTTGATCAAGTTATGTCCCTAGAATAAACTATTACACCATCACCTTTATCAACATCCTCTTCCTTTGGACAAACATTCACTTTGACATGTTCAATCCCAACATTCCCTACTTTACACACCTCATCACCATCTATTACCCCATTAGATTCAACTACTCTAGTTTCACCTCATCTAACATAAAATTCTAATCCAATAAAAACCCACCCATATACAATAGGAAGTAGGGATATCCTTTAGTTTCTCCTTAGATCACCCTAATAAAGGAGACCTCATAAGAAAATTTAGTGGGAGGATTGGATAAGAGAAAAAGTTTTAGAGCATCAAAACCTATAGAAATAAGAGATAGTGAAAAGTAGTGATTTATTAAGGAGGAATGTTAGAATAAAATAGAGTTTTTTTTTTGAAACCATAAGAAAAACCATAGAAACTCACCCCAATCATGAATGGTTATCATAGGAGGCTAAACTAGGTGACACTGAGATCTTGAAGACTAGTTCAGTCTCAACTGAATTGCTTCATGATCTAGAGGGAGATAAAGGAGATGAAGAAGATTCGAAGACCCTAGATTTTATACATGGGGAATATATGAACCTATATATATCATTAGTACCTCTAATCATGATAATGACACTTTAAAAAATAGTTCCCCTAGTTGCTACTTCTCAAGTTGTAGGTACACAGACTACTCAGTCATTATCTACTATTATAACTAGTATTCTAGTTAATACAATTATAATAGTTCCCATTATACTAGCCTTAGTCCTAGCATTGGTAATATAGGATATATCACCACCATCCAACCTTTAAATGTTCTAATAGAACTAGTTACACATTAATGATGAATTATTTTAATAATTTGATTAGTCTGCCTCTTACCTATTAATTCCTTACTTCCTCAAGCCCTTAGTCCTTTGCACTTAATAAAGTAAGTGAAATTCAAAGATTTTTTCTCCACCACCATTTTAGCTTCACCATTTAATCCCTCCCAAACATCCACTCAATTGGGCCTAAATTTGGTCATGCATCCCAAATGGAAGACGAAACCAATATGGCATAAAAGAAGGTGGAGAAAGGTAAGCTAGTAATTGACACAATGACCCCAAAGAATGTCACTAGTTGGACACAATCTATTCTCCCTTTCCATAAAATAATAGCCTCTTCTCCCAAGCCTATGATCCCACTAAGGAAATACCCATTTACCACTCATACATAGCAAGCTAAACCTTCTGAATGACCAACTACCTTGAAAAACTCTTAATGGGTCCAAAAAATGTAGTACACAAAAGAACAAATGTAGGACCTAGTTATTATTGAATAACCAATAGTCAAGTTTTAATTTGATAAATAAATGAATAATATGAGGAAGGTAAAAATGAAAAATATAATATATAAAGCACAAAATGTATAATTAGAGAAAGGAGAAGATGTCTTCTCTTTGATAAAGAGAATAAAATTGATCGCTTCATGTATTGTCAATTACATATAATACCCGTACACCTTCATAGAATCTATGGGGAGAGTAATAAAATAAATGTTCATAGGTTTTGATAAGATATATAGTAATTTTAAGAAATAAATGCCATACAACATCTAAGGGACATTATGGATAACATGTACTGATTAGATAAGAAACTATATCACATTATCTAGTTAATATGAAATGCAAATATGGAGTCATAGCTTAAGTACAAAGATGTATTCACCCTTGATGATACAATGAAGATAATGATGGATAAATGACATTTCTTAATGTATATATCTTGTAACAAAGCCTATGACAATCTAAACAAAATAAATACTCTCGATGTAACATGGGCCTTGAACTATGTACCTTTTAGGAAAGATAGCATGATTAGCTGGCATCAAAAAATGCAAAATTTAGTTCAACAAATCACCAGCTATAAGGATTAGGAAAATATATTTTTTGGGAAATGAGAATAAATAGTGTGATTAATCCCAATGGGGAATTTTTCCTTGGGGAAAGATTTGAAGATATCATCTAGACAACAAAAGATAGTTATAAATTAGAGGTCGTGGGAGAAATATGTAATACCTAAGAAGACTTATTACAATTGATAAATTTTTATAGAAGTTCAGTCATTAAAATAAAGAATCTTTATTTGAAGTTTAAGGATGCATTAGAGGTGCATCTATAGTTAATGACTAGATTCCATAGCTCCTCAAAATTCCTATATTGGACTTTAAGGGAATTGAAATAGACTTTCAGGAGAGTTATGCCCTCTATTTTCAAATTCATGAAAGCAAACAAGCATAACCAACTACCCTACATATACCACCTATTTGAACTTCAACTAATTCTCAAGTCCTTGGGCTAACCATAGATGCAACTTATGTTATAAGTTCAACAACTACCAAGGCCCAATATTAACAACTACGATAGCCTATTTATAGGCATTTCCTCTTATAGTTATATAATTTTTTATAACATAATGTTGTTGTAACAATGTTTTTTTCTTTTGTGAATGATTGGATACATTTTGGCATGCATGTCCTATTGATGATGAAAATTTGAGCATGGATTAAGATATGAGGCTTCCCCATCCCAAGCCTATTTATATATGTAACTCCCACATTCTAAAATAGAGGAGAAATTTTGATATTCAATATAGATAAAAATCTTTCTAGTTATTTTGAAAAATATCTATTGCATAATTTTCTCTTTCATTCCTATGTTATAGTTTTTATGCATATTATCTAACTCATAACATAGTTTATTGATATATAATATAGTAGTTTCAAGTAACTTGTGGTTAGCTAGTAAGGTTTTTTTGTCAATTAAAAATGTGCATTATAAATTCTACGTTGGTAGATCTTATTTTCTTGTAACATGTTTGCTAGGTTACTCTCTAAATTTGTTTAGAAAAAACATTTGATTCAACTTCCTAGACTAAGATATAGCTAATCAAAGGTACTCCTTGGTATTAGCTATAATATTCTATTAATAAATGCTATAGTAATCTTAATAACAACCAAATTTAGATAATGACCCAGAGCTAATTATATTGTATTCCCTAGACTTCATTATTATGTTTGTCAATTCTGTGTGCCAAAGCAATAAGCTGAAATCATTAATCCACTGGTGTTTGTCCTTGTTCTAAGGTGGGTTAGAAAGAATACATGTCCTTTATTTATAGATCCTCTTTCATGACTTAGCCTTCCCTCTATTTGAAGTATATTTAAATATTTCCCACTTTATTTAAGTCCATATACATTCCATTTAACCTAAGTGAATCTAGGATCCGTATCCATATTTGAGCCATCCTATTTAAAATTTTCACTCATCACCATTCTACCACTGGTCACTACGAGACCCAATACCTAAAAATCATGCGATGGATTGAAGTCAATCTCCATCAAGATCCTAAAAATTTAGAGGTGAGATCATAATTGTTCTAAGGTGTGCATTAAAACCACATAAACATCAACCTCTTATGAGAACTAGTCAATCTGTGTTTTTTAAATTGTGTAACATATGTTTGGATAATACTTATATACTATGATAACTTAAAGGGTATATTTAATTATTAAAATGTATGCAATACTTCATTTTGATTAGATGTGAAATTTTATAGTTTGGTGCTACTAAAAATGCATGAACTCCTGTATTGAGAATAACTTGTGGATTTTGATGATTTATTATAGTAATAATAGAAAGATCACAACATGAAAATTGAATGCTTGTTCTCCAAAAAAAAAGTCTGAATGACTCCTTTAGAATTTTAATCATAAATTTAAATTTTGATTGAGTAAACATAATAAATAAGTAGATTCCCAGACATATATTTTGTAATTTTCCCCCTTTATGAATTTGAGAAACGTGTGTTAACCAAAAGATTATATGAAAAGGTGATCATGTGGAATCCTTATTGTATCCATGTCTGAGTATGAATATCCCTAAGAAAGATTAAGGAAATTGTTCTAAAATCATTGTTTGGTATAATATGCCCTCATGTTTTGATGGTATATTGAAATCATTTGATACATCTCCCCTAAAAAGGGGAAACATGGAAATATTTTATATAAAAAATGTATTTTGTCCTGCTTATAGTAGAATGATTTAAGAAAGGAACTTGGATGCCTATTGATTTGTAAGATATGATATCCAAGTGTTTGATACATATTTCCATTATTCATTAATTATTATTATTTTGACAGATAGATGAGTGTGAAGGGTCCCTAACTGTATACATTAAACCAAACTAGATATAACATACACATCTCAAATAATATCTAGAAGAATGTGGGAGCTAAGAAATTGGCCTAACAAGTCGACACTAAAGCAACCAAACCCAAGTATATAGAATGCTACCATAGTGGCAAACATTATTAAAAAAAATAAAACAATCAAAGACTATCTATAATATTATAAACCAAAACTTATATAAAATAAAAGGCACAAATCTAAATTACAAATAGTTCAATAAAGACCCTAATATACCCACAGGCCTAAACTAGAATGTTCCCCAATGACATATTTCATTTATTTCAAATAGGGCCTATAGCTTGACACCAATATAGATAAATATACAATATACTCCTTCTAAAAGAGCAGTAGAAAACCACCTAATGTTGGGGATCTAAGGTTTGAACCACCCATGCATGAATGGTCAAGGAAAATGCCTGCCAAGTGTAACACAACTTAGGCCTTATTGGGGGTGGGAGATGATTCCCACTGCCATAAATTCATTCTAATAATTGAGTATTTATTAACACACTAAGGAATTTTTTATCCATAAGAGATATGAAAGAGAAGGTAGGGGAGACCACAAGGTGATCACATCTATAAAACTAATGATTTTCCTATCAGAGTAGGTGCATGAATCTATCGATGCAGTTCATCCACTGTGATAGTAACCACACACAGTCACTTCCTAAGATCTCAAAATATAGAGAGGGGAATAACACCATAATCCTTTTTCCCCAAGAGGGGAAATTTTATTGTGACATGGGCCAAAAGAATACTCAATTTCCTCTCACCACCCAATCTTGAAATGAGGCTTTATCAACCATTTTACTAACTCCATGACTAGTGTCTTATCCTCCACAACTATCAAAAAGTTGATAATAAATCGAGATGCGATGTCAACATTAAACTTGAACCTATAAGGGGAATATAATAAAATAAGACCCATAATTTTTATAATTAATTCTAGTACAACCCTAATTGAATCAAAAAGACCTTTTTGAGCATGGCATCACTAACATTTCCTTCAAAAGACATTTATTTTTTCTTAGAATAAACATGTATTAAAGTATCATTGAGGGTTATTTGGACCAAATGATCTATAACAAATTTCACTCAGTGCTCCCACCATTACCAAAAACATTACTCAAATGAATTTCCCTTGAGCTGAAGGAAAAACACTTCTCTCTTAATGGTATCCTACCTTATTTAAAGCTTCCACGTGCATGAGATTATAATATTAATATAGTAAATTATTAGAGAGATGATCCCTCAAGGCACCAATACACAACATGATGGCCATGAGGCTACATAGGGAATGTGATATGGAATGGCTAATAAAAATACATATTAACCTTATGCTAAACATCCCAACTATCCTCCATAACAAGATCATGATATTATGAGGTACGTTGATTGGATAGAAAATTTGATGCCACATTAGCCTCACAGTATTAGTGATATGCCTCCTAAAACTTGAGGGAACTAAGAATATCCCAATCCTTGCCCAAAATATTTTCAATGTTCTAGGCACAAGCGCTTTGACTATGAAGTTCTTGGACCATAACCATTAAATCTCCTTTAAGAATGACCTTCTCAATTATAATTTGAACAATTAAATTCACACCCAAGAATAAGGATTGAACTTCAACCTCATTATTTGTGCCATCACTCTACTTGAGATAGACTACCTCGATCACAGAGCCTACATAATCTCTAATGATCCAAGTAGCCCCAGAAGAACTAGAGTTTCCATGTGTGACTCCATAAAAATTGAGTTTAAAGAATCTTAGGGGTAGGATAACCAAATTATTTTTTTTCCGTGTGTTATGCTTTCATAATAACTCATATACCAATAATGGGGTCTCTTGGTCATTATTTTAGTTTCATATAAATATATGATTTGATTGGCCTTTCCATTGTTTCTATTTTACATATAGAATTATGATTTTTCATTATAATTTTCTCTTAATAGCAAGTTTATTTTAATTTACTCAAATAAAGGATGGGATTAAATCTTATGATATATAAATCTAATTTTGATTATTAGCATTATCGTTTATGGATTTGTGTATTTTTTAAAATAATGACTAGGTTATTTTTTATTTATGTGATTATGATTCTTCTTAATGTTTTTCATTTTCCATATTTTGTGGTTTCTTTGGGTTGGTTAGATAAGAAGAAAAATAGAGCTTTTATGTTTGGTAGTTTTTTGGGTTCAATGGTATTATTTTATATATAGCATTGAGGATTCTGTTATGGTGTGGGGTAGGTGGTTGAGTCCCAAAATAGTTTTTTGGGGGATATTATTCATCCCATATATTTGTTATTTTGTTATAATAAAAAAATATCTATCAACCCAAAATTACTATTGCACAATTCAATTGACAAAACCTTACTAATCAATAAAAATCTACTTGAAATTGTTATTGCATATATCAAGAAGGACTAAGTTAATAGTTAGATCAAAATGCATAAACACTTTGACATAGACATGAAAGAGAGAAAGTGAATCATGCAACAATTTTTTTTTAGAATAACCAAAAGGTCCCTATTTATATTGACTATCAAAATTTATCCTCCCTTTGGAAGGTGGGAGATACATGTATATATAGGATTGGGATGGGGACACCACATCTCTTAATCCATGTTCAATGTTTTAATCACCCTAAAGATAAATCATGAAGAGTCATGCATAACACACATGGTCATGATGTAGCCAAATATCCATAAGAGACAAAAATGTTACAACAAAAATCTATTACAAATGACTAGTAAAATTATAAAAGAAATTGCCTATGAGGAGGTGGTTACCATTATTGACACTTTTATTCCAGTAGTCATTAAATTTTTAACTATATCTGTAGATGTGGTTCGCCCTACCATTTAACAATTAACTACAATTGAATTATCTGATGTAGCTTACTTACCCAAATTTGTAAGTAGAGGGTATGGCTCACCTGTAAATCTATCTCAATTATTTTCAAGTCCAATAGGGGTATTTGGAATATCTATAGGATTCTATCCTTAAATTATATATTTTTATTTCAATACATCCCAAATATCCATATAGAGAGTATGTATGTTAAGGACCCTACTTCTATTAAAATTTATCAACTATTGCAAGTCATCATGCGTCTTATGTACTGTGCCTTTAACCTTTGGTTTAAAATTATTCATTTATATTTGTAGGAGGTATTAAAAGATGGATATAAGGATGAATTTCCCACATTGGTTATTGACAATATTAATTCTCATTTCCCCAAAATTGTAATGGCCTTCCCTTCGTGGATGATGAGTTGATGTACTATATTTTTCATCCCTTGTTGCCATTCTATCAAGCCATATCTTCTAGTTGCTACATAGTTTTTAGATTATGTTGCATCATGAGTATTTATGATCTTTAGGTGACCATAGGCCTTGTCCCTAGCTCCTTATCTCATAAAAAAAAGTTTAACCTCTATCTTCTTCATGTATTTTATAAGGAGACATCTCCCCAATTGAGTTATGTATATCTCTTTGCATTTCTTATCAATTTCAGGATATCATAAAGTTTTAGAGATACTCCTTATACATTGGTTATGAGGTCTATCATAGGTTTTATGGTAATTATTTCCTATAGGGCCTCCATATATTGATAATATCCACTAAACATTTCCTTTATTACTCCCCCTACAGAGTCCACAGGGGTGTAGGGGTGTTTTGTGTGACCACCCAAGTAAGAGGGAAGAATTATTCATCTATTAGTCAAAAAGAACACATATTCTCTTTATTCCACTTCCACCTTATATCCTTTAACCATTATAGTTTTCCTTTTCATCTTCCTCATAGTCTTAGTTTTATATGGAAATGAAACTTGTGTATTGATTGCTAAATAATGATTAGGTCCTGTCTATCCTCTTCTAATAGTTGTATTTTATAGATCCATTCTTGGATATTCAAGGTGATTAATTATGGTGAGGTATCTATTTATGATATATGGGTAGAATTTAAACACTACCCAGGGTGAACCATGGGCTTAAGAGAGGATATTCCTAGTTGGGTGAAAGGGGGAATAAATTTCCTCCATCTAGTGAACATCTTGGGGACCAATGTGTTGATTACTAGATTCCATTTCTTTGACCCTTTTTCTGATGTAATAGTGGTAGACCATGATTGGGTTCCTTGGCCAATTGGTAGGTCTAATTGGGTGGATGGATGGGGAGGAGTAACTGAGGAAGAAATAATGGTGGAGGAGATTAAATTCTCAAAGTGTACTTATTTATTGTGCCTAAAGGGTTGATGGCTTAGGGAAGAAAACAATGAATCAGTGGAAGGGATAAAAGTACATTTTTAAAATAATCCATTACTTATTTATAGGAAATCCTAATAGATCATGTGGAAGGTGGCCTAGGGAATGCCATAGTTCTAGTTATAAGGGTTAGGATCAAGGTTTGAAAAATTAGAATTCTAGTTCCTTTGGTAGTATTAGAGTATACGATACATGAAACAAATGCCATATGACTAACTATAATAGTAGAAGTTAGAATAATAAATGGGGAATGAGGAGCAAGATAAATTAATCATGTGTAGTATAAACTAGGAGGGATGTTATAGATATAATTTTAATGCTAGGTGGTACATATACTAGAGATATGCTTGTTGATTTCCCTTTTGCTGAAGTTAGAGGATTAAACAATGTTTCATCTCCCTTATCTTCATTTGGATTATGTAATAGTTCAATTGAGATTGAACTAGTCTTTAGGATATTAGTGTCTCTTAAGTGAGTCAATGTTTTTGAAAACCATTCATCTCCAAGATCACTTTTAGTGGTCTCACTAATACTCTTAGACAATGATGTTTCTTCATGATCTTCTCATTTCTCTTTAGTGGATAGTTATTCATCATTATCCAATACCTACAGGGGTTATAAATCTTAGAACCTTTCTCCGTATTCATTTCCTCCTCTTATTTTTCATCTTAGGTTTCCTTTATTAGTGTGCCCTGAGGGAAAACGGAATTAGCCTTATGCTTCATCTTGAACAAAAGAGGGGGTCTAGTGGGATTAAGAGTTGGTGTTGAAATGGGTGAAGTAGAAACAAGAAAATATAAATGGATAATCGGTGGTGATGAGGTGAGAGCATAAATTATTACTAAAGGATTGTTAGGATTGTGGAGCTAAAAGCTTCACTGATGCAGACACGGAGGAGGTTGCAGGAGAGTTGCTGAGTGTCAGAGACACCGGCGTCGGTCAGGCCAACCGACATCGGCAGGATAGGGCAGCAATGAAACCGACGTCGGTCAGAGATCGGCCAGCGTCGGCGACCCCCAGGCAGACAGGGACCGGCGTCGGTCACCTGTGTGGTTCGGACTGCATTTATTACGGGTAGTTAGCTAACAAACCAAGTGTTTGCATGAAGAGATCTATTTTTAGACTGAGAGCTGCGGATCTAATTATTGTAATTAGATGTCTAATTATTGTTTGATGAGATCTATATAATAGACTCATGGTTGTATTGGAAAAGTGTGCTAGGGAGTAAGAGAGCATAATTATAAGCTCCTTCTGTGTGTGAGGTAGAGCAATGGTGCGTTCCTCCTAGTGCCTCAGTACCAGGTGTGTTGGTGCTGGTTTAGAGAGCCAGCTGGATTCTTTAGGAGTGTAGGATCTTGGTCACAGTTGCATGGCCTATATAGGAGATATACATGGTAAGTAAGATCATTGATCTGCAGGTGTATGTGTGTGCAAGGTCGAGGTTCACAGGTGAGCAGAACCGTTGTTTGATTTGCAGGTGTGCAAGGTCATATAGACAGCAACACAACAGGGAGCAGTATCAGGCAGGATCTACTTGGAGTATAGGTGTGTACTCGGATAGAGCGACAGGAAGGCAAGGGATTTCCTTCCATAAGTATGGTCTATTGAAGTGCAAGTTATTGCAGATTCATGGGAGATCTACTTGAAGTACTTTGAGTACTTGTGGAGCACGTGGAGTGCTTGTGGAGTGCGTGGAGCACTTGTGGTGTGCGTGGAGCATGGGAGGTGAACACCAACTCTGTATTTGAGTTGGGTGTTGGGACCTGTGAGAGGGAGAGCTTTGGGGAGAAGAATTACTGTTCACTTGAGGTGTGGGAAACCTCTGTAAGGTGGTGGAGAAGAAGTGGCATCTTCTTTATTGTATTCTTTTCTGTATAAACTATTAATACAAGTTGTGTATTGTCTCTCATATGCTGTGTTATTCTGAATTCTAGTTACTTGGTGAATCTGGTTTATTTCCACATATTAAGTTGCTTGGTATTTGGTAATCAATTGTATGCTTCCGGTGTTTCGCACCCTGACAAGTGGTATCAGAGCCTTGGTTGTAGGTTCTTGAGCTTGATACCAACAAGTGGTATCAGAGCTAAGGTTGCAGGAAGCAGGTTGTGTTTTGGTTACAGGGCACTCTCAGGGGTTTCTGATTGAGTGGGAGTAGAGCAACGGTAGATCAAAGTAAGCTAAGAATGGAGGAATTGAAAAGCACAGACGGTTACTCACGGTCTGATGGAAAGAAAGAGCAGGTAAAAGAACATTGTTGGTTGGTAACAGATCAGCATGAAGAAACTGAAGATACAGATGTTGCAGGTGTTGTTGCACAGGATGTGTTTGCAGGTTTCTTGGATAAAGTTGAATCTTGGATAAAAGATTCGGTTGCCTCTTTCCATGCAGCCCCAGGCAGAGGAGCTGGTAAGCCTTGCCAAAGAATTGGCAAATGGGAAGTGAAGCTGAAATTGCAAGTAGCCAACACACAGGTGTTGATGAAGGTCATGCAGGTCCCAGGTTTGGAGATATGGCTAATTTCTTCAGAAAAATTGGGTGATGAGAGATGCACAAGAACTCTCACAGCGGATGCACTTGAATTAGCTGGTGGTAAGAAAACAGGTATACTTTATCTACTTGTTTATATTACTGATTCTTCTTCTATTGCGGAGACGTGGCTTCGTAGGCTTGGTCACATGAGCAAGAAGGAGATGCATGTTCTTAAGCGGAAGACAGATATATTTGACAGGCTTAAGAACTGGAAAGCCTTAGTGTTCATGGAGGAGATGGTGGACAGAGTTCAGTGGATGAGGCTGGATACATCTGAGCAGGGCAGTTTGGACATGGAGATTGATCCAAAGGAGCTTGCAGGTAAAAAGTCATCACTCACAGGCGAACACAGGTACCAGCATCAGTCAGGAGGAACCGGCGTCGAACAGACAGGTGCCGATGTCGGTCATGTGCAGACCGAAGCTGGCGATGTCAGGCAGAGTAAGACCGACGTCGGTCAAGGAGACCGACGTCGGCAGTAATTAAGACCGATGTCGGTCAGGAGGACCGACATCGGCAGCAGGGACACCAGCGCTGGCAGGTTGGTAGTCAGGTACAGACGTATGGAACCGACGTCAGTCGGATGCAGACTATGGAGTGGCCGAGGTCGGTCACTGTAACAAATTTTGGGTGGACAGCATGTTGTCAAGGAGTCTCAAACACCCATACGGAGGACTGAAGGCGTAAGTAGGCCCTCAAATTCGTGTTTCTCTTCTTCATACTTGTTGCTGATTGTATAGCAGGAAGGATCCAAGAAATAGGTGTGAGCTAGGTAGGATTATGATGCAGAACCAAACGGGAGTTTTGGTAGGTTTGCCAGCTAGATGAAAACACATAGATGAATGGATTCCTTAGTAGAAGAATAGAGAGAACAGATACGTGAGACGAAAGACTAGGCATATGGTCTTGAGGAGCTGCAGGATAGTGGTACAGGTTTTGACAGGTGGAGGACGAAGCATGGCTTCAGTCAGTGTCAGGTAACTACTGTGGTTTGCCTTACCAGGTGGATGATGAGTCGTGACATCATTCTGTTGCTGTATGTGGATAGTATGCTAGCTAGCAGGGGTGTACATACAGGGTTTTACTGAGCTAAGGGTAAGATTAGTTCAGTGTCATGTCATGAGGAGTTTGGAGCAGCGAAATTCTTTGACATGGGAGGCATGGAGATCACAGGTTGATTTTGTCTCGAGTGGGAGCTGATGTGAATCAGGTGTTGGCGAGGTTCGAGATGCAGAGCCAGAGCACACTAAGGGCTGGACAGGTACAGTGTCTAAAATCACATGAGGTCTGGTATAGACCTGAGTATTCCCATGCAGTGGGAGCTGTCAGAGTTAGGAGCCAATTCGGGGAAGTGGGTTCTCAGGTTTTCTGAGAGGGACCAGCAGCAGGTGTTGCTATGCAGGGTCAGGACTTCACTACAGGGGTTGTAGGTTCAGATGTGGCAGGGTACTCGGATGACAGGTGGTACACCACGAGATGTGTGGTGGGTTGTCTTCAGGTGGGAGCTTGGAGAGGGATACAAACTAGGAAACAGATTAGACAGAGTACAGGTACAGGTATAGTGCAGCTATTTATCCCCAAGTGGGAGATTGTTAGGATTTTGGAGCTAAAAGCTTCACTAATGCAGACATGGAGGAGGTTGTAGGAGAGTTGCTGAGTGTCAGAGACTCCAGCGTCGATCAAGCCAACCGACGTCGGCAAGATAGGGCAGCAATGAAACTGACGTCGGTCAGAGATCGGCCGGCGTCGGCGACCCCCAGGTGGACAGGGACCGGCGTCGGTCGCATGTGTGGTTCAGACTGTGTTTATTACGGGCAGTTAGCTAATGAACCAAGTGTTTGCATGAAGAGATCTATTTTTAGACTGAGAGCTACGGATCTAATTATTGTAATTAGATGTCTAATTATTGTTTAATAGACTCATGGTTGTATTGGAAAAGTGTGCTAGGGAGTAAGAGAGCATAATTATAAGCTCCTTCTGTGTGTGAGGTAGAGCAATGGTGCGTTCCTCCTAGTGCCTCAGTACCAGGTGTGTTGGTGCTGGTTTGGAGAGTCAGCTGGATTCTTCAGGAGTGTAGGATCTTGGTCACAGTTGCATGGCCTATATAGGAGATCTACATGGTAAGTAAGATCATTGATCTGCAGGTGTATGTGTGTGCAAGGTCGAGGTTCACAGGTGAGCAGAACCGTTGTTTGATTTGCAGGTGTGCAAGGTCATATAGACAGCAACACAACAGGGAGCAGTATCAGGCAGGATCTACTTGGAGTACAGGTGTGTACTCGGATAGAGCGACAGGAAGGCAAGGGAGTTCCTTCCATAAGTATGGTCTGTTGAAGTGCAGGTTATTGCAGATTCATGAGAGATCTACTTGAAGTACTTTGAGTACTTGTGGAGCACGTGGAGTGCTTGTGGAGTGCGTGGAGCACTTGTGGTGTGCGTGGAGCACGGGAGGTGAACACCAACTCTGTATTTGAGTTGGGTGTTGGGACCTATGAGAGGGAGAGCTTTGGGGAGAAGAATTACTGTTCACTTGAGGTGTGGGAAACCTCTGTAAGGTGGTGGAGAAGAAGTGGCATCTTCTTTATTGTATTCTTTTCTATATAAAGTGTTAATACAAGTTGTGTATTGTCTCTCATATGCTGTGTTATTCTGAATTCTAGTTACTTGGTGAATCTGGTTTATTTCCGCATATTAAGTTGCTTGGTATTTGGTAATCAATTGTATGCTTCTGGTGTTTCACATCCTGACAAGGATAACCTAGGGGAGTTGACATTAGTCTATGGGATGGAGAAATTGATGGAGGAGGTGGTTCAAGTGTTTGGATTAGGGATAGTGATGGGTCCAAATTAGGAACATAAGAAGGAAATATGGGAGACTTACCTAATATACCATAGTGAACATATGAAATGGTTACATGGATAATGGTGCATAAACCTTAGCTACACTTGTAGTACTCAATGTAGTGGTAGCTATGTGAGGAGGAGTGGACACCACCATGGTTGGTACAATGGTGATCACCAAGGTGGGACATTATGGAGAAGCCTCTCTGATCTCTTGTTATGCCACCATACACACCTATCTACATGGACCAACCTACTCATGTAATTGAATCTTATCCTCTGAGAGGGGTCATGGAAGGGGTTTTAAAGTCCAATGTTCTTTCTCAATTCTCTAAAAATCCTCCTTGGTGGTATTCGGATTGTATTGAATATGTATATTCACCACCATGGACATACTTTATTTTTTCATCTTTATATGAACCTATGTGGAATTTTAATCATCGATGATTACCTCATCATATGGATATGACACATGGCCATAATGAATAGTCACCCTAGCTCTGACTTTGTTCAAGTGGTTCTTGACTCTTTTCCTTGGATCCCACTACCCATAGGGTGCACACTTAAATTCATAGGATGTCTTAGTCCTACCCACTAGGTGATAATGTTCCTATCTTTTTATATTGAATTTGGCCAATGTTGATAGGATTTGGGTGGACTACTCCATGTCTATAATTTATTATTGTAACATCTACATAATTTACAAACTGAGCCACAATTTCATGTTCTACCACCTTATTTGTCACCAAAGAAGGAATATATATTGGAAGGGCCTTGGTTCTCTTTATTATAATAATTATGGAAGAAAAGGAAATTACTTATCAATTGGTAGATATGGTCAGAAAATCTAGGCATATCTTTATCATAAATGGCTTGGTATACCATTGGATAAAAAGTCTTTGTAATCTAATCATGTTGTTTCCAAATTTGTGGACATGAATGATATTGAATTGATCACAAATTTGATTTTTTATATATTTAGAGGATGTTTACCAATGTTACTATAAATGTGAGTGGATTGTCCCAGTTATAACATACACTAGATACGACATCATATTTAAATTTCCATCTAATAAGTTATTTGAAAAAATAAATTGGTGGATCAAATTAGCACTAATGATTTCTCCTTGTCCATGATCTTAGTGGAGGTGAGGATGGTTCTAGTAGGGGAATATAAACCTCGTTGATGTAGGTTATGCTTTGGAAACCATAAATTATATTTAACAAATCCAAGACAATTATGATCCCTAGATTCAAAATGGTAAATAGAATAGGAAAGATGATCCCCTTGACTGTGAAGGTTGTTGGGTTATTTGCCCATTCCTATAACTTATTGGTTACATTATTTGTAGACATCCATTGGTTGAATAAGGTTTAATAATACGGTGTTTTGGGGATAGGGAGCTTGTATTAATTCTCAAAGGCATGCTAACTAACATAGACCACAAGTGTGTTGTGTTGATAGAAATGCATAATTTTCCAAAAAAATGACCATTTGTAAATAAAAAATGAACTAGTTCAATGCAAGGGATTACCTCTATTTTTGTTAATGCATCATCTATACCCACTAATTTAATTTCCACCCATTCCTATCTCTATATTCACATGAAGGTTGAGAGTTTCTCCTTAGGACCACAAGTATTTGTTGCCTCAACCTCCTCCCATATAGCTGTGTAGTGTTGAAAGTCATGATTCAGAGCAACCTCATCAAAATTTGTATTAGTGTACTATTCAAATCCTATAATTAAATATAAAAAGGGGGAGGTGGAAGGTGTAAATTAAAAGTGATGGTTATGCATTTAATCTCTCATTCTCTGAAATGATGGAGTTTTGTTCAGTCAGCACATATCTCAAATTTGGATTTGTAATTACTAGCTTGATGGAAATATAATTATAATTGACTTGGTTGATTGCATATATTGCCTCTTAGATTTTTTCAATCTAATAAATTAGATGAATTTAGTCATCTAATTCATAATCATATCAATGGCATTTTGCCTTCTTTCCTTCTATCTATTTTCATATTTTGACTTTACATGGTAAAGTGTTACCTTTTGCAAACCCCAATGATAAGTGGATTTTCCCTCTTTTTCCCTGAGTGTTTTGTCATTGAAACTTGACACTTGTCATCCACCCACTTTTTCTATAAGTTTTTCCTCTCTACTACCTATCTACATGTCATTTTTGGGACATGTGGTGAATTTTTACCATCTTGCTGCATATCAGTCTCTTTTTGTCTTGTTCCTTGTCTTTTAATTTTTCAAGCCTATGATATTATGATACTTGGAAAAATATTGTGATCTTGCTTTTATTGGGAGTATGTTACCATCTATCATATTTTTTCAAGGTCCAGGTGAGCAAGATGATGACAAGTGTCATCATCCCAACACTCTATTTTCCTAGAAGATGTAAAAGTTCCCAGACTATTTTGATGGTAGTGGATTAATGGGATTATGACATGTGGAATGTTGTCACTACTCCAATTTATCAGACTATGACACATGGAAGGTTGTCACTATAATTTATCAGAACTTCAATACATTAAAACTTTGATCCTATCAATCGCCGGGTAAGGAGGATCATGACACATGTCATAATCCTAGTGCTTTGCTTACCCTGGAAGTATTTTAAAAGTTTCCACGTGTCTGAATGGCTATGGGTTAGCAGTTTGTCACCAAATGGAACTATTTTTTATAAGATCAAAGTGTAAAATATGCCAAGGTAAAAAACTTGTAAAGGTAGATGGTAATGAAGGCATAGGAGATCTAAGTTAGTTTAGAATGCATGACAAATAAAAGTTTTGATGAACAAAAGATTTGAAGAACTTATCTATCAAATAAAATACCAAAGGAAATTGCTAGTGGAAAGTGCCTAAGAATAAATAATCAAATCAAAATGTATTTGATGCAAATGTGAAGAACTTGCATACTTAGGAAAATTCCAAAATACATTAATAAGTTAGCCCAAATAAAATAAGTAACTAAAACATGGATAACCAAAAAAATAACAATTTTATTAATATTAAAATGAACATACTCTTATCAAGAAAGGTGGACATAAGGAATTTGGGAAATCCTAACCCATTAAGTACTAATGAATACTAATCAATGATTTCCTCATCATAACTAGTTCCTTTCAAGCTAAAATAGCCCCCTATTGTAAAAAAAATTGAGTGTGGGGTATGCTCAATGCAATAGTATGACACTCTAATTAGTTAAATTATTATACTATATATTGCTCAGTTCCATATGGCTTGATTCATTGGTCTAGACACTAAGTTTGGGATGTTTGGTTAAGCATTCAAAAGTGAACTTGGTGTGAAATAGATGAATAATTTATATCACCATGATCCTTGAGTTGATTTATGGATCATCTCCATTGTCATAGAAGTAGATAAAGTAAAATTTATTTCAACGTAGCATGCATTATTAACAAAGAAGAGTGTGTTATTTTATTTTTGATGCATTTTTAGCTAGAATAAAATTAGGCATGACTAACTTCATGCTTGGATGACAACATCATATATGTAGTGGAATGAAAATTTAGTATAACATCTTGATGTAGACATAATTGTACTCCTTAGTAGATAATTTATTTTGTGTGATTTCATTGACCGTCATGATAGGGTTGATTGTTCATAAATCCATATTATTTCTATGAATGTGAATTCATTATTGGATTATGAATGAACATGGCTTATTTCACGATGTATTATATTGTAAACATACTATTGTATTATACCTTTGTGGATATGTTATCATACATATGATGATTATGTATGTTTTTGTTTATATACTAATTTTGTATGTTATTATTTATAAGTTGATTATGTATGCCTCTTTTGAAATTATGTTATGTTTTTATGCTATTATATATATAATATTCATACTATATGTTGTATATTACTATGTATATGCTTTTGGTATTTCATTCTGGATGAAAATGCTCTTTATTGTGCATGATCCTAGCTCAAAAGAACGAGTTAGAAACACCTATGACATTGTCTTACAACAATGGATGTAAGGGTAGGCTCATGAGTAGGGTCTTTTGACTTCTTATCCAAAGTAAAAGATCTACGAAAATTAGATCCTCCAATTTTAAATTATTTAAGGCATCAATATTTTTATATGTTCCTATAGTTACAATAATGGGCCCTTTCATAATATTTTGGTTCAAAAAGTCACCTTTGTTTGAATATGATCCTTTAGGTTAGAAATATATATCTTCCAGACTAGTTATGAAGATAGTTTGGCCTTACTCCTAAACATGAGTTTTTATATATATAAACCTCCAAAGATATATCTTTATGAATTAGGTCCATCAATTATGTATCATATAGTTCATTCTAGTTACGAGATCAAGTCTCTTATTCAGAGATATAGAAAAGTCTAAAAGTTCTCCCCTACAAGTTTGTAGAAACTCATCTCTCTCCCCATGTGTGGGCAACACCATCTAATTGTTGCATAGATACATTGAACTGGACCTCTCGGATCTTAATTTTTTGTACACTAAATGCTAGTTTAAACTTTCTCAACTATATATAGGCTTTAATCTTACCTAAAAAATCACAGTACATGATCTTCTTTTGTAGTTTAAAAGAAGGGTGATCCGATCTTCCGATCTATTTTCCCCCATCTCCTTGCTCTTCCTCTTCCTCATCTGCTAAATTTAAGTTAGGTTCTCCTTAAATGATTTCATCCTCCTCTTCATCAACTGACCAATCTATATTTTTATCATGTGATGAACATATCCCTTTTAAGCTTTTTAATTTTTGTTAATGCTTGGTATTCTTGTCATAAATTTTCATAAATATTTTATTTTATTCTTTTTTTCACTTCCTACTTTAAATTTTTATAGATTATATTTCAAATAGATAAAATGATGCTTTAATTGAAGCAACATGTTACTATATGTGACAATTCTTATTGTTTCTTGTGTACATAAATATATTTTTATTTACATTCTACAACTAGTCAATTTTCTCCATTAAAATAACATAACACCAAATATTTTATATTTCCAAATTTTTGAATCTAACATTACCATCCTTTCTAGAACAACTCTGTTTAGACCATCTTCCCATTTAAATTAAAATAATTTTATTATCAAATTTATAATAGTGATTTTTAAATTTAATAATTTTTAAAAATAAAATTAAATAATAATAAAATAAAAAATTAAAAAACATTAAAATTTAATTTAATGATATATTCTAAAAGCCATAAAAACTGTACACCGATCCACTTCGTTAAATTTGGGATCTTTGAACATGCTTGAAGTAAAAGATACTTGACAACCACCCAAGTTTTTGGATTAACCAACTATTTTATTGTAATCATTCATTCACTCCTTTATTTAATTAAAACCTTTCATGTTCTCCGTGAATTAAATAACCAATACTTAAAAAAACAATATTTACAAAATCTAAAAAGTTCGATTGAGGAAACGCCAAATTAAAAGTGTCGCAAATAAGACACCGTCTCACAGGTTGGTCTCAAATAATATAAAATAAAACATTTTTAAAGAAGATGATAGAACAGAAGCTCATTCCAGCTGTCAGGAACCCCCGGCAAACACCAGTGTGTACAGTCTCCTCGTGTATCATTACTCCCATACACCGATCTAACCCCATCTTGCCGAGACGCCGTGGAGTGCGTAATGTCGAGCAACACCACAGGAAATGTAGTGGCGTTCAGAACCTGTTCGAGTAGCGCAACGTGAGGAGGCAGTGGGGGATTGTATGTTATTGTATTCTTGTCACTCTCCGGCTCCGTCTCCTTGTCGCATCTACCTCACACCCAATTTCATTCATTTAGTTCAACTCAGAAAATAATGGAAAACTAATATTTCAATAGATTGATATCCATAGAACGGACCTGTTGAATCTGTTATAATGACTCAGGGAAGGGCTACGGAAGAAGACCAGAGATTTCCTGGGATCTAAATTTGCTGATATCCACTTTGCCCACGTACTTAATGCCTTCTTGTAAGCCACCATTGGATCCATGTTCGTATACTCCTGGTTGCCTTCTTTTATTATGTCCCATCTGTTTACAACAATTATTTGACAGATACATAAACAAACTTCTAACCGGAAAAAAATAAAGTTATAAAGAAAAATCTAAAATGGTCATTCATACTTTTGTGGGCCTAAATGACTGGGCCACCATTTTGATGACTCGAACACCAGCACATCAACCCCCTTCCAATGGATTCCATTATTTTCAATACCATCTATGTGAAGAATTATTTTCCCTTCCTCAGTAGTCTCCTGCTCCACCAGATATGGAGCCCAGAAAAATTCGACTGAAGCATTATATTCCTGCAAAGATGAAACGATTTATTTTGTTTTGTAATTTTGCACCAACAACCCAGAGAAAAAAAAAAAACCGAAAGAACAAACTAATAAAAAATAAATTCCCAGCTCCATATTTCTTACCACAGATCTGAACGCTGTAAATGTCCTTTTCTTAGGAATCGATGCATTTGGAGTAACTGTATAGAGAAGACAAGCCATGGACTGAAACTGGTCTAAGCTTATGGAATCCCCAACGAACATTAGTCTTTTGCCCCTCAACTTCTCCAGAAGCAGAATGGCATCGAATCTGAAATAGAAATTTTAGCTGAAAAAACTGCAAATGATTCAAAATTCAAAATATGGGAAAATAAAATATAATGAAACTTCGTATCTAATTGAACCTGGGAACGGCACAGCCGCTTGGTTGCCATCTCCATTTCTCATAATCCGAGTCCGGTCTCCCGTTGGCTTGACAGTTGTATTCGTTAGTAATGTAAGGGCATTGCTCAGAATTATACAGAGGATAGGAGGAATCATGAACCCACGTTCCTGAGGACAAATTACACTGCCTATGAATACCAGTTTCAGATTCTATGGCTGGAGTATCAAAGAAATAGGCGTTACTATTTCCAATCAGGCACAACATTAAGGTACCAATCAGACGCATCTTGACTGGTGGTATGTTCATGGTGCTATTGAACTTGACTACTCCGTTATTATATCCACGATGGAATCTGTATTCTAAGCTACGGGGTTAACAAAATTCAGTTACAAATTGCTTCTTTGGAGATCCCTCCAAATCTAGATCTGGCTTCCTATGTTTATCGGTTTACATTAAAAATTAAAACTATTCTCACAGCTCAGCTCATAAGATTTGGTTAGATTAGGTCTTCACAAGGGTCTCTATGATTGAGAGAATTCATCAGACCCTCAAATAATTGATTGACACGTATTTTTCTGGCAGGCGTATATATTCCGTTGTTAGAATTTTGATCGAACGACCGTTAGAAATCATGCTAATTTCATTGGTAAACATAATGTAAAAGTCAGTAGTCTCATGGAAATCCAATGGACTGGGGTCCGAAAGAATAAAACATTATTATAACCTGTCAAACAATCGTTAGGATTATGTTAGATAACAAACACCTGTAGAGGAGTCGCTCGGCAATCTGGCAAAATCTCTAAAAGATCATCTCATGGAGCCTATAAATAATTTTTTTTGAACAGTATTAATAATAAATATTGTAATATTGAAAAATGATATTTTCTTATTAATTAAAAAATTATATATCATAGAAGCATAATATTGATCGTGTAACTGTGATATAACAGTATCTTGCCTGCATCTTTCTTAGTAGGTATTTTTTTTTTAAACGTCATTTTATTAATAAAATAAGATAAAATATAATGGTAATTATAAAAAGAGATGGGTGGAAAAGTTTCACGTTGAAAGTCAAGCCACAATAAATTATACAATTTTAAAGAGAGAAATAAGAAACAAAAATAAATTAGAGGAGTAGAAAACTCATATATACCTAAATCCCGTATTCACAATATAGCTTTTTTTGTCATTTTTATTTTGAACCTCTATCCAAGCCTCTGGATTACTAATAGTCCTTATACTAGCAATATCGATTGGAAGCACAAGAAAATGTTGAGGCTCAAATGAGGGTTGATTTTTATCAGATTTAGAAGTGTCATATTCATGTGATTTCTTGATTTCTCCACTCGTAACATTATTCACAGAAACCATTTTGTTAGAGAAATATGTCACGACCATTTCTCCAATAAAATTTATATCATCTTTCTTCTCTATGACATCTCTAAATATTTTTGTGTTATTGTTTGAAAGAGGGTGTTCAAATGACTGCCATCCTTTAGGATTAAAAGATTAGCATTTTTCTTTTCTTAACTTGCTTGTGAGAGGACAAACCCCCTGGAGATGGCTAGTTTGATGACAAAAATGACATCTAAAGGTAGTATTTTCATAATCCAATGTTTGGATCCAAAGGAAGATGTTATGATTCAATTAGATTCTCCCTAGGAGACCTTTTCTAAGGTCTAGCACCACACAAATATGAGCGTAGGTAAACAACCCTTATTTAGATTGATCATTATCCATCTTCATGAATCTTCTAAGTGTATTTCTAATATCTTCACAAAGCGAGAGGACACAAAAGGGAAGAGGGAGATTTAAGAACTGAACTCAAACCGATATTTTGGACACCACTATTGTTGAAGGATCAAAATCGATGAACTACAGGGTAATAAAGAGCCCAAATCCACCCCAAAACTAAGGTCTCTCCTTAAACACTCTCTGATGATCCTTACGGTAAAAAAATATGGAGAAATATCTAAAACTTAACTGGATCTCATGTTTGATGGTCTAGGTAGTATGGATCCAATGACGTAATTCTTCTAACCAAGGCCAAAACCCATTAAACCTATAAATAATTGAAAGATATGTAAATATATAAATTAACATAGATACGTAAGGGTAAATGATGTCCATTATCAGTACATTATCTAATTTTTCCATAATATACACAATGGGAAAAATTGCATGCAAAAATGATGGTGAAAGAGCCTTATGGTGAGTGGCATCCCTGTAGGAAGAACCAAAACACTACTTCCTCATATCCCTAGCTGAAAACCCTGGCACAATACCTTTGGTGTTGTTGTAAACCCAAAAAATGCCCCACCCACATATTGGTAGCTTTGCACAACTGTCATTGTGCCTTAGATGCTCCTATAGGGATGAAACCCTAATAACATCCTAGTATGTGTATTAACTCATGCGATTTGTAATTTATTTTTTCATATTTCTGTGGCTACCTCATATAATTTGAGGGTGGTGAATGTCATGTGTTGGCTCATTAACAACTATAGTAGATATAGAAGGTGAGTGGTCAATAAATTAAAACAATGATGCACGTACTTTTTGTCATAGTGGTAACTCTATCATGTGGATTTTTATTTTTGTACACTAGATGTCAAAATAATATTTTTTTATTGGATTTTAATATCAATGTAAGAATTCAGAGGTTCCCTTGATGTGCTATTTTACCAAATAACATTTTTTTAATAAAAAAAAAAAACTAATGTGAAATTTTTTTTGATAGCAAATTTTACATGTAATTAATGTTGGATAATACTCAGAGGCTCTCTCACTCAATGAATGTTTGTGACATATATAAAATATTTTTGACTTAAATAAAATAAGTTTTACATAGTGTTATTATGCTTGATTAAGATATTTAATATTGGTATGTTTTATTAACATGTTTTTAATGTGTATTATTTCCCTTAGGGTTGTCAAAGAAACACTTTTTGATGAAGACATATAAGCTAAAGATTTTTCAATCTTTTATTAATTCATTCTACTTAGTCCATGTTTCCTTATCGTGTAATTTATAACACAACAATAGTTTTCAATACTTGAAGATTATCGAGATACATTAGATGCTCATTGTTGGTTGTATTGTGTATATTATACATAAAAAAAAAACATGATAGTCTTTTATAAATTCTTTTTTTATATTTTGTCTCTTTTCTCTTTTGAGTAATTTTAAACTAAATAAATATGGTAATACAAAGTTTAATAGCACACTTCATAAGGAATTAATCCTTCTAACTTGTTTCAAGCCCTATTTTTAAATGAATATTGTTGACATAACTAAAAATAATGCCACAAAAATTGTAGTGTTTTTTAATTATCAGTAAAAAGATATTTTGAGAAGGACTCAACCCTCATACAAGGAAATATAAATATAGATATGGGAATCTCTTTAAGTAGGAAACAACAATAAATAGAATCAGGTAAAGAAAACCTAAGCATCCTAAAAATAAGTAACTAGTAAACCAATAATAGCTAAGAACTATCACATAAATAAAAATAAAAAATAAAATGTCCACAATGGATATAAATCTTCACTAAACTCAAATTATTAGTCCAATAAGATAATGGCATTCCTAATACCAAACTATAAATAGACAACCAAATAAAAACAACAACAACACTTAATAGTAATGACCATCTAAGTATTTTGTTCTGAATTTTACAATCTCCTTTACTTTTGTACTCCTTGTCACTCTTTCACTTGGCTAAAACATTCTCCTAGATTTGGGTTTTAAGTTTGACACCAAATTCTAATTATCTTTGTCCTCTACACCCTTATGGATAAACTTTGTCTCCTATCCTTCCAACTATTTTCTAACATACTCCTTATACTTAGATCCCTCTACAAAACCAATAAGTCTTAGATTCTTTACATCTATCTCGGTAGTAATAACTTGAGTTTTGGATTCGTCATCCTAGTCTCCTATTTCTCTAAGCTCTCCATCATCAAGGTCATTCCTATTATTCTTTTTCCTGTATTATACCCTCTTTAAGACCAATCTTTCCTCCTTCTAATTGAAGATCAACTTTAATTTTGTCTTCTTCCTCCTACTGGTATTTTTAAAGAACCCTTGGTTGTAACTTTTTTCATAGGAAATTTGAATCCCCTAAAACATACATAGTGCTTAGGTACAACTCATATTTTTTTTCCCTTTGATCATTTAGTGATGGAATCGAAAACTTTAGTACCTCTATATTATTTGTGAAACATTCAGGTAATAAAATATGCTAACCTTTGGGGTCCACATTTCCTTCTACCTTTCCTTCTAAGATTGACTTTTGGCCATTAGTTTTTTCATTTGCAACTAATAGTTTGGAATTTTGAAAGACTTCCCATATGCTCTTTCATCTTCTTTTCTTTTTTCTTGCCTTGATTCTCACCTTATATTAATAGAAACTTTTGAGATTTATCTAATGTCTTTTGATTCCTTTTATTATCCATTATTTCATCTTAAGTGTTTTTCTCCTCATAATATTTATTAATGGTCATTGTGCCCTTTTCCTTCTACACCATTTTCTCATTCTTCCTCATGGGGCAAAGTCTATCATGATTCATTGATTTGTTACTAATTTTGTAGATCATAGAATGTTATTCATATTTTATAGATTAATTCTAGACACCAAACTTTGATGAAAGTTTAATGGACCATGGTAAATATTTATCCATGAAAGCATTGACACATATTCTAGCATATATAACCCTCTTTCCTTATGTAGTGGGTGAATCAAAATAAAAAAGATGAAAAACTTATTTGCTATGCAAATCATTATCTCTTCTTCCCAGTATTCAAGTGGGAGTCCATGGGGTTGAAACCAAATGGGAGTAAGATCGACATTTTCTTTTTAAGATTATAACCATGTTTTAATTCTCTTAGGTAAAGTCTAGTTCTTTCCAAGAGCCGTGGTCCACCTGTCAGTGCTATTACACAATCTCCATCATTTCAAATCTGGATTAGAAAGAAGCCCTTCTTCATTGTAGATATTTTGATGTGTCGATTTGGTTACTATTTTCTCTCTAGCCATTAATCGAAAACATCAATTATTTTGGTCTATCTCCCATAAATTTTCCTATTAAAGCATTCTTCAGTCTTGAAAATGATTGATTCACTATCAAGTCTAGTATTTTGAGGTGAAAAATGCCTTCATCACACACCAGTTTGAGGGAAATGATGTTCTATGGTTTTTTAGGGTTTTGCTTTTGATTTTTTCCTTAAATGTTGTCAACTCATTATTTATGCATTTAAAAGCCTCACAAAATTTCATCCTATAGTGTATGCCCTATCTAGTCCCGTTTAACCTCCACATTGTTGAAGATTCCTTCTAACCCTAAGCCATATCCATTCCTTATTTCCATCTCAGGCCTAGAATAGAAATTCATGTTATTGAGTATCTCCACTCATTTATCCAAAAATTAGATCTATTTTATTAATAAAATAGATTTATTATTTGTAAGATGACATTTTTATATAGTATTATTATGCTTCATTATAATATTTAAATTGATATGTTTTTATAATATTTTTAATTTTTTTAATTTTTCTTAATGAGTCGACCAAAAAATAGTTTTCGTCATAAATACATATATGAGATATAGAATTTCTTATAATTTTTTAATATTTCATTCCATTTTAATTCATATTTGCTTATTTTTATCATATAATTTAGAACACAATAATATTTTTCAATATTGGAACATTATCAAGATATGTCACATATTGTTTATTGATTATTTTATGTAAAATATGATTAGAATGTCAAATAACATTTTAGAAACTATTCTTCTTATATAGTTTCTTTTCTCTTTCAAATAATTACCATCAAGTAATTTTTAAATTAAACAATGGTTTATAGTATTGAAACACTATAAAGATCCGTTATCTATAATTTATTAATTATGTTGTATAAAAGAAATATAAATAGTATATAGAACAACTTTGCAAAAGCATTATTTGTATTTTCTATTCTTTTCTCTTTCAAACGATTAACAACACACTTCTTCCACTATATTGACATTTCTATTGCATTGGTTAACTGATGGTTGGAATGCGCCACCCACCCATAAAACATCAAAATAGAATAGTACAACAATGAAAATGAATGCAGAAAATGAATTCAGGGAGAAATTTAATCACGAATCCGCACATTGATTTTAGAGATAGAAAGTCACTTTATTGTAATAGAGAAACCTGAGGTTATATGTCAGCATTACTTGCATTAAAAAAAGGGCATCCATTAGTTCCACAAATATTTACAACACCTCTGAAGAATAAACACTTCAAACATTTCTGATGTAAAGACGTCCTTGAGAATTGCAATCCCCTTACGCAAATTTCAACTAACGGGTATGGGAGAAGATATTGCCTTGGAAATCAAAATTACCTTTATGAAGGATTACATTTCTCTATTACAAATCTTCACTATATCAATGGAGAACACAATAATTATATGGGGCCTTAAACCGTAGACACTACGAACACAACATAACAGTATTCAAACAATACTAAATGCAATGAGATCAGTTCACTTCGTTGCTATTCTTCCAGCGCTTGCGGCAGTAGAGAAGGGGGATTCTTCCAAAAGCTGCAGCATAGAATGCGAGCAAAGTATCTAACAGAATGCTTCAACTGAGTGTGGTGCCATACAATGGATTGATCTTATGGTATACTCGAAGTGGCCGCGTCGATAACACAATCAAAACAGTTTGACAGAATGCCCCAAAGAATCATGGTCTCTCGGATTGCTATGATCACAAAATGCACCAATGGCCATGTGGATGAGGCTTTTAAACGTTTCACCATATCCCTCTTCGCAACGGTATCCCTTAGACTGCACTGATCAATGTGTATGGACGTGTGGACGAAGCCTCCAGTCTCTTCCATGAAATGACTCAGCAATCTGTAGTTTCCTGCAGTGCCAAACAATGGTTTGTTTAATTGAATACTGGGGATCTTCCAACCAATTCAATTAACAAGTTTAAAAGCAAATACAATCACCATTGTCTGCAAGACAAGTGCCTGCTGAGTCTAAACAATCATCGACTCTCTCCATCCCCTCCGCCCGCCTCCTTTTAGAAACCCCATATAACTGATGCATAATAAGACTTTCTACGAAATTTAGAAAGTTTGATTGACAAAACGTCAAAGAAAGAAGATAAAAAATAAGACAGCAATGTCACCGTGTAACCGGTTGGCCTCAAATTTTATTAACATCCATGCGAATGATACGATATGACATGTTTTTTCTGGTTTGACTTGGCTGTTTTGTGCATTAGAGAATCAACCCAATAAAGAAACATCACATAATTGATGCGTAATAAGACTTTCCAAATTTAGAAAGTTTGATTCACAAAACCTCAAAGTAAGAGGACCGCAAATAAGATAATAATTTCAACGTGTGATACCTTCGTTTCAAGTTTTATTAACATTCATATGAATGATAGTATATAACTTTTTTTTAAAAAAATTTACCTGAAAAGTATGGTATTATAACTTTCATTTCAACAAATAATTAATTAAAATATTTGAATTGATATATAATATATGATATTGTTTTAAAAAAAATTTATATGCAATATTATAATTTTCATATAATTAAATATTTACATGTAAATAATTAAGAGGTTCAAATTGATATATTATTCTATAAATTTTATTAACATTTATATTTAATTTTATTTTTTTAAATAATTTTCATCTATAATATATTATATATATATATATATATATATATATATATATATATATATATATATATATATATATATATAAATTAATCCAAAGAAACCTATTCCAACATTTTTAATTTTCTATTTATTTATTGTAAAAAGAAAAACTTTTAATTAATTAAGTAATTTATATTTTCAATCTTCACCGAAAGTATTTATATTCATGTCGAATAGTTTACATTTTATTTTTACGACTCAATATTTTCTTTTATATCTTCTTGCATACAAATTATTTATTTATTTATTTTCAAAATATATTTTAAAAAAAATGTAACTAATTCAAATAGTTATCTTAAACATACATATCCATTCCCGCCCCCTTAAGAAAAGAGGACAATAATTATCACACTAAAATTAACCCAAAGAATAAAATAAAGTTATAATTCTACAACCACAACAATATTAATAAAAAATTACAATTTAAACATATACTTGAAAAATTATTTAATATTTCATACATTATCTTAAATTTAATAACTTAAATATAATTATCATTACAAAATTTAATACAATAAATATAACCGAGATAGGGACTAGCCACATCCTGAGCCTTTTAAAAATAAACCACTCTCTACATGAAGTATATAAAGGTATGTTTCAACTCCCATAAGCATCAAGAAAATTCTAATATGTATAGTCTCATCATATATTATTATTTACATAAACTAAAGTAACTATATCTTTTCAAGACACCATCGAGCGAATAATGTCAAGCATCATGATTGACAATGTTGTGGCATCGAGAAAATATTTCACTAATTTTCACTATTTCCATATGAGGAGATTGTGAGGGGTTGTATGTCATTCTATTCTTATAATAATATAAATTCATTTCCTTGTTGCATCAACCTCATGTATAATTGCTTTCCTTTACTTTAACCTAGAAAATAATGATAAACTAATTTTTCAAATAGATGGATATTAACATAACAAGCCATGTCTTACTAGAAGATCATGATACTACAAGGTGTAGCTTTGCTCTTAGATATCGATCCCAATTTTCTTATAGAATTATGGAAGTTATCTTTTATTCTCTCCAAAATCTTCAATTAATTATATTTAGAGCCAAAAATTAATCTTATTCATATAAATTCCTGAAATTCAAAAGAACCCTCTACCAAACATATTTGTATTCACGTGGTTCTCCAAGTGTAGCACTAATGTTGACTTTATAGGCATAGGTGGTAATTCTTTTGTTTTGTGTGGCTCTTTAATATGTTAAATCTATGTGGAGGAAATTGACTACCATGTTATAAATATGCATATATTAATTTACATGAACGTTTCATATTCCAAACTATTTATATCAGTTTTTTACTTATTTCCAGTTTACTCAACACACATTATGGAAAGGGATAGTGAATATGAATTCAATGATATTTATTATAAGATCTCTAATCATAAAAAATGGGATATATTAACTTTTTATAAGAGTTTGATGCTCATAAATATAACCTATAATACTCACACATTAATTTTAATTCATATACATTTATATTAGAAGTTATATTATAAGAGTAGGGAATTTATAAATCCTCACATGACATTACAATTCAATTCAACTTACATAAAGACTCTAATATCATTCATTTTAATACATTTATGGACTTAGAACATGTATCAATCAAAGGATACTTTTTAATTGACATTTTTATTATAACCATTTGTTCCCTTTTTGGCTTTTACTTTTCTGATTTCAAATCCATCTATTTAGTGATCAAAATTCAAACCATCACAACCCTTCCAAAAGGATAAAACCCATTATATAAATATGTCTTAAAGTTTGGATTTAAAATTAGTTTTCAAATATTAAAAATTATTTGTCAAAGAAGAAGTGTATTATTTTAATTGAAAATTTCAAAATAAGGGTTATATGAAAAAATGTCCATCATAAGATCTTTAAATATAAATAGTCTAAACCCTATTAAAATGTGATAGATGTGGCTGGCATCTCATAATAGTGTGTGAGTGACACATCCTTAAAAAATAAACGGTAGTTATGATACATAATCTATGATTTAATGGGGGATATCAAGACTTTGAATTTGGTATTTGGAAATGTCATGTTAGATTAATTATTCATGATAATTAAATGTTATCACATAATTAAAAAGATAATATGAATTGTATTTGGGTTGGTTCTATAGCGTACTCCATTATTAATACTCTAGATTCATTTCTTGTAATCTCGTAAAATATTATGAGCATCTCCACTTCATAATTGATGAAAATTTTAAATCATGACATTTACTTACAAGTTGTTAATGCTTATGTGTAATATGTTTGAAGACATGTATACACATTGAAAGTGGATGAGAATACCAATGTGTATAGTTTCAACGTAGTTCATCTTGAGCTAATAATCAATGAGAAGTCATTGTCTAATTTTAGTGACGATGTAGACATTGTTTAGTGGATGAATAAGACAACTAATTTTTTGAGGGGTGTTATAAGGATTATAGATGACAAGATGATCATCATCCCTTTAGAGTAGGAGAGACATATTTTTTTTGTGGAATTTTTTGCACTAGAACAACAGTTAATATGAGTTTTTAGATATAGTTAGTGGGTTACTAAAAATAGACATTAAAAATTTCATATAATGAGGAATATTATATTATATTTATCATCAAGTTATTTAAAGAGTAATCAATGATAAAAATCTTTGATTTGTTGAATGTTAAAGCATCGCATGGATAAAATATAAAATATTAATAAAAAATGTCCTTTTAGTATGTATTTTTTTAATTGAAAAATATCCTTTTATTAATAAAATAAGATAGAATATATTAGCAATCATAAAAAAAATATGGGTGGAAAAGTCTCACCTCAAAAGTCAAGACACACTAAGCTATATAAGTCTTAGAAGAGAAATAATAAACAAAAATAAATCAGAGGAGTAGAAAAATAATAAATGCCTAAACCCTGTATCCACAATATGGCCTTTTCTATTGTTTTTCTTTTGAACCCCTATTCTAACTTCTTTTTTACCAATAGTCATGGAACTAGAAATATCGATTGGATATACAAGAGAATTCTAAAGTTCAAATGGGGGTTGACTTTTATTAGATTCAGAAGTTTCATATTCATGTGATCTCTTGATTCCTCCACTTGTAGTGTTATCCATATAAGTCATTTTGAAATAAAAACATATCACAACCATTTGTCTAATAAAATTTTTATCTTCTTTATTCTCTATGCCATCTCTAAATATTTGCGTGTTGTTATTTGAAAGAGGGTGTTCAAACAAACTAGTGCTTTTCTTTTTATAACTTGCCTATGAGAGGACAAACCCCTTGAAGATGGCTAGTTTGATGACAAAAATGACATATAAAAGTGGTATTTTCATAATCTAATGTTTGAATCCAAAGGAAGGTGTTATAATTCAACTAGATTCTCTCTAGGAGACCTTTTCTAATGTCTAGAACCACACAAATATGAGCATAGGTAAACAAACTTTATTAATATTTCTCATTATCCATCTTGATGAATATTCCAAGAATGTTTATAATATATTCACAATGTGAGAGGGCCCAAAAGTGAAGATGGAGAATTGGGAGCCAAACCAAAACTAACATTTTAGACACCACTATTGTTGAAGGATCAAAATTGAAGAACTAAGGGGTAATAAAGAGCCCAACTCCACCCCAAAACCAAGATCTCTCCTTAAAAACTCTTTGATGATATTTAAGGTAATAAATACTATGGAGAACCATTTGAAATATAACTGGATCTCATGTTTGATGGACTAAGTAACATGGATCTAATAATGTAATTCTTCTAATTGAGGCCAATAAACAATTGAAAAATTTATAAATATAAAAATTAACATAGATACCTCAAGGTAAATGATGTCCATTATTGGTACATCATCTAATTTTTCCATAATATATGGAGTGGGAAAAATTGTACACATAACTGATGGTAAAATAGCCTTATGGTAAGTGGCATCCCTGTAAGAAGACCAAAAACACTACATCCTCATATCGTTGGATGTAAACCCTAGCATCATACCTATGGTGCTATTTAAAACCTATAAAATGTCTTACCCACAAATTGGTAGATTTGCACATCTACCACCATGCCTTAGATGCTCTTATAGGGATGAAACCCTAATCACATCCTAGTATGTGTACTAAGTCATGGGATTTATATTTTATTTAGTCATATTTGTGTGGCTACCTCATATAATTTGAAGGTAGTGAAGGTCATGTGTTGGCTCCATGACAACTATAGTAGATATGGAATGTGAGTGGTCAATAAATTAAAATAATGATGCTGGTACTTTTTGGCATAGTGGTGACTCTATCATGTGTATTTTTATTTTGCTACATTAGATGTCAAAATAATACTTCTTTGTAAGTTTTAATATGAATGTAAGAATGCATAGGTTCTTTTGATGTTCTATTTTCCCAAATAATATCTTTTTTAATAAAATAAAAAAGACTAATGTGGAAAATGTTTGATAGCACATTGTGCAAGTAATTAATGTTTAGTAATACTCAGAGGCTCTCTTACTCAATGAATTTTTGTGACATATATTAAATATTTTTCATGAAAATAAGACATGTTTTACATAGTGTCATTATGCTTCATTAAGATATTTAATATTGGCACGTTTTCTTAGCATGTTTTAAATGTGTATTTTTTCCCACAAGGTTGTCTAAGAAATAATTTTTGATGAAGACATATAAGCTAAAGACTTTTCAATCTTTTATTAATTCATTCTGTTTAGTCCATGTTTCCTTATCATGTAATTTATAAGGCAACAATAGTTTTCAATAATTGATGATTATAAAGATACATTATATGATCATTGTTGGTTGTATTGTGTATATTATAATTAAAATATAAGATAGATTTTTATAAATTATTATTTATATTTTGTTTCTTTTTATCTTTCGAGTATTCTTAAACAAAATAAATATGGGAATAAAAAATTTAATAGCACACTTCATAGGGAAATAATCCTTCTCACTTATTTCAGACCCTTTTTTTAATTGAATGTTACCGACATAACTAAAAAATATACCAGACAAATATAAAAAGATTATATAGTGTTTTTTTAATTATCAATCAAAATGGATTTTGAGAAGCACTCGACCCTCATACAATGAAATGGAAATATAGACCTTGGAATCTATTTAAGTAGGAAAAAATAAGAAATAGAGTTAGGCAAAGAAAACCTGAACATCCCAAAAATAGCTAACTAGTGAACCAATAATAACAAAGAAACATCACATAAATAAAAGTAAAAATAAAATGTCAACAATGGATATAAATATTCACTTAACTCATATTATTTATCCAAGAAGGTACTGGCATTATTTAGACCAAACTATAGATAAATAAATAAACACTTCGTAGTAATGAGTATCTAAGTATTTACTTATAAATTTTACAATCTCCTCTACTAGTTTACTCCTTGCTACTCTATCACTTAGATAAAAGATTATCCTAGATTTAGGTTCAATGTTCACTTTAAGAGGCCTTGACCCAAATCCCCGTAGGTTTGTTTAGGTGAATCAGATTTACTCTATTGGTAAATTAAAATGTATAGAGCATTTGAAAAATCATGGAATGTTTTTTGGTGGTCTTATAACACTAAAAGGGCCAAGATGACATTTGACTCTTGTGCATCATTATGTCACTAGATGTCATTATGCTATTAGGAATCATTATGATGCTGAGCATCATTTTGATTTTAGTTGCTAGGATGTTATCAGGCAGTAACATGTTGATAGTATGCTATCACATGGTAATATGGTACCACACAAAACCATGATATTATGTGACACCATGATATCACATGGCACCATGATATCACATAAAACAATTCTATCATATGACACCATAATGCCACATGACATCATGATGTCATGCAACACCATCCCTACATGTGATGGCCTATTTTTGTGCAACACCATAATGCCCTGTGACCCCTTACCACTGTGTGACACCATACTATAATGTGGTTTTATTATATTTCATGGTGGAAAGCTATGACATGGTACAATGATGTCATGTGCCAATAGTGTTGCCACCTGGTGGGCTAGTGACATGGTGTTGTGTGGTGCCATACTATTACGAGTTCTTAATAATGCCAAATAGTTACTCTAGTTTCGTACCTTACATATAAATAATGCTAAAACAACCTCATTTAACACTTTTATTAAACTTTTTCCATTCTTACCTCAACCTTAATACATCCAACTCAACCTACCTACTTCTAATAAGCTATTTCCAATGGCTTCCATATCCATGAAAACTCACAGTCAACCAGGGGCTATCAAAAAATGTGTTTTAAAAAATCTTTTGTGTTCATATTTCCTTTGCATGTTGTATGAGATTGGAACCTTTATTGAGTAGATCAATCAATGCAAGCTTAGAGACCTAGTGCAGATGCTGCAATATGATATGGCTATCAACAACCACTTACTGTGATCTCAGGTTGGGTGTTTTAACTAGAGTGAGAGCCATTTATATGTTTAATTTAACCAAAAAAATATATCTTTTTCACCTCAACATTGGATATCCATAATCTAACAGGTCTTCCACATTGTAATGTAAGTCTTGTTAGCACTAAGGTGGTGTTATCTGATGATGATAAAAAAAATTTGGAGTTGATTTATAAACTATCAATTTACCCTACTGGTAATTATTGAATTTATTAATGAAATTGGCATTTATAAATTATTTTTGAATCATTTATTATAAATAGTTTTGTATCCTAATTCAATTTCATATTTTCTTTCTGTTTTCATTTTATCTAGTGGAAATCAAAGGGTGATCCCCATAAAAAATATCAAAAATCTATTTCTCAAATCTATTGTCCATTTATTTCAAGAAAAAATTATGTTGTAGGGAAGACCATCAAACATTCCCTTATGGGTTGTTTACTATATTCTTCATTCTCTTTCAAGTGCTTTTTGTGACTGGTGTAACATTATTTCCAGCAGGATTAGGGCATAATTGAATTTTGATTTCTCAAAGTACACTTGTACAATTTCCTATTCTAACTATATTCTAGGCTTATAATTTGAGGCCTTATATGAAATATACAATACTTCTATTTATACTACCATTCATCCAAAAATTAAATCTAATTCTTTATCTCTTGAGGAATAGGAGGTAAGTTTAGTTTTCCAAAGTCTCATTTTTTCTCTTTATATATATAATTCAAATTTTAATATTTTTAGCTTGTTGTTTGTTAAAAGTAAAAGTATGTGTCTATGACATAAGGAAACATGATGCAATTAGACATTTGTGTGCTTTGAAGGGCTCTAGGGATACACAGTCCATAGAGTCTTACTTCAATTCCTTTTAAATTAAAAAATGCCCAAGAACTAATTATGTTTCATCTCCACTTCCAGGTTCCCAAAAATTTATTTTAATGTCTTTTTCTTGTTTTATTAAATAGAAAAAAAATATTCATATTATTTTATTATTTTAGTTGACTCTCGTATCTTTCCTATTGAGAATTCTTCCACACAACACCATCAATGTTTTCCATTGCAACTGTGTTTTTGATTTGAAGTTTGTTACAATTTTCTATTTAATTAAATGTATAAATTACTCATTTTTTAATTTCTTCTAAAACCACCAATGTCTCTCCCACAAGCTCATTGAGATGGCACAAGCTAATTACTACAAAGATACAAAGAGGGGAAGAGATAACTCTAGAAAGGATGATCAGAATGGATGTTGTAGTCACCCTATAGGTAATAACATTAATAGATTAAATTTAAATTTGCTTTCATTTTATGTTTTTAAATTTATTATTTGTGTCATTATGAATACATGATTTTTTGCAGTCCACCCAACCTCTTTGAGGAGACCTCAGAGTATGCCACCACCCCCACCTGTCTAGATTTAGAGAAGAGGGAAGAATGTCTCCCTCTTTGCATAAATTTGAATCATACTAAATATTTTTTATTTGCCAAATTTTTCTATTGGTGGCCTTTTGAATGCAGTGGTCTTACATTTTCGTAGCAGCTTGATCTGGATGAGGAGTGTTTCGGCATTGAAAGTGGACCCTCTGATATTGGTAAATTCAATCCATATCAATTTATTTAAATTAATAATGTATGAGATCCTCCCATGACTCCCTCTTCCCTAGCTATCTCTTTCCCAACCCACATAGATAATGCCAATGTTTCTGAGGCTTCTCTCACTAGTTTTTCATTGGTCAATCTTGTTTTAAAAATTTTGACTAAAAATTTAAAGAATGGTGTTATTAGTGAATTTAATTATTTAAAACATGGGAGATAATTGAAAAATCCCTTATCAAATAAATCAATCCCTATTATCATAACCACTCTCAAAGAGTGAATTTCTTTTCTCTTGTTCAAAATGAACCCTCAAAGATTGATGCTTTGTTCCAAAAAGCACAATCTAGATTGATCTATATGGATAATGTTTATCATGGTAGGATTTTAGATATTATGATAAACATTTAAATGGAGAATCCCAAACATATTTCAATAAATGAGCTAAAGATATCAACCTTGTTACCATTGCCCAAGCAAAGAAGGATAAAGCAATGGTAAGTTTTTTTTATCTATAATGTGTATTTTAATTATTATAATACCTTTATATATTCTTGACACATCTATTATTTGTTTTTTTTAGTCAAAATATGAAAATTTAAAGCAAGAAGCACATCTTCTGAATGTGCATTTGAAAAACACCCACAAAAGTATCTCCTTGGCAATTGCATTGAAAGAAAAGTTGGTTCTGTTAAATAAATAGGAAAAACACATTTAATATGATAATTAAAGAGCATGGTAAGTATCCCAACATTTTATTAAATAAAAAATAGATTTTAATTTGTAATATAAAAATATTATATAATCTATGTTTGGGAGTTTTTGTCTTTAGTCGAGTCATTTTTTGCAAATTTGGTTCATTGGAAACCAATACCATAGGTTTTATGGTTTCTTTGTGATTACGTGTCCCATGTGCCTTGGTGCATTTTCATGTTTTTGATATTAGCCTATGTGTTTGGACTAAACACAACTTTGTCTAATTTTGTGTGTTTGGGAGATTGTTCTTCCTTGTTTCTATGTTGATTCCAAGTATCCCTCAGCTATAAATTTTTTACATATTGAGTCTACTCTTGTTGTCAAAAACTCACAAAAGACTCGTAAAATTTCAAAAGGGTTGATAGATTCTTCCAAAACAAGCTAAGTGTATTCAAAATATTTCTTAAAGTTAAAAAAAAATATTGCATATTAAATAATCTTTTTTTTAATAGCTTGATATAAAAGAAGGTCAACTATATTTCTTCTCTTTGAATTCATAAGTAATGCATGAGAGGATAGGTCAAGTTTAGTATTGTTAGTGGAGATTTTCTAATTATTTTTAATAAAAACAATATATTAAGGGAAGTATTCAAACATGAAATATTATTATTTAAAGCCTCTTCATATTTTAATTTATTCCTTCTATATACTCATCTTGGACATATTTTTGGTTGAGATTAAAGTGCTTGCCTAGTCTTGTAAATCATGTCTTTTTGATGTTTGCACTGGTTTCTCTCAATGCATTCTTGGTTGTACTCAATGTATTTTGAATAAAAATTGTTTGGAACATTTGGGGGGTTATCCATTTCATATTTTATGGGTTGCATACTTTATTTTGAGTTACATTTTGTTTCTGCTTACACTCTCATTTCTATAATAACAATAAATTTCACTACTACTATATATCAACACTAAAAATGGAATATAAAGATGGTAATCAATTTAAAGAGCAATGTTTTGTATAAAATAACCATGGGTGACGAAAATAAACCCATCATAGATGCAGATAAAGTTAAGAGGTATAATCATAGTGATGAATCCAATGGGTGAATATGTCTTTTTTTAGCACCAAATATCCTATTTCACTTAGATCTTTCCAAATCACCCCATGATGTATGTACCATCATGGGAAATATGTTTGGGGAGAAATATGAAATGAGAGGTCAAGAACTTTAGAATTAACTCATTAACCTAAGTCCCAACAATTTTGACAACCTTTATTATTTCCTCACTAAGTTCAAGTCCTTGAGATTGTAGTAAAAAAATATGGGATAAATAAATAAGATGACAAAATTATTCTTTTTATAATCTCAAAACTAGGTTCTGACTATTCAGTATTTGTCTCTACTTTCTAGGCCACTAAAAGTGCTTTGGGTGATACATGAAAAATGCCTTTTTAGATGTTTTCATTACCAAATTAACTATAAAGGAAGACGAATTAATATAAATGGAAACATTGAAGTCCAAAAGACCACAATCCCTAATTATTGGGAATGGTAAAGTAAATACCTCAATCAAAGAGAAGAAGAATAACAATAAGGATTAAGGGAATAAGAAAAAATCAACCAAAACAACCACTAAAACCTCCTCTTCTAATGACAATCCTAAGAAAGAGAAGGTTAAATGTGCCTACTATGATAAAAATGGGAATGATTAAAAATGTACATGAAGATGTAAATAGATTAGCTTACTCATATCCTAGATAAGAACAACATAGGTGTTTATGATTCTACCAAACAAAATTCACCAACTCAAGATTCTTTGAAGGCAAATGTCAAGGGAAAATATAAATAAAAGGGAAAGGCTCTTGCAGTATTTATGGATTAAATACCATCATGGTTTATTAACTTAGGTTATTTTCACCACATGGGATCTTCACTAGTTGAGCTTTATTAATTAGATCCATGTAGCATGTATTCTACTAGTTTGGGTGATGACACTTATGTATGAATTGTAGTGAGATGGTATGTTCAAATTGAAGGAAGAACATTCAATAATGTTCTATGTTTTCTTTCTCTTTAAACCAATCTCATATTCATCCATCAAATCACTCATACATAGGAAATGCATGAGATTTGACTTTTTACCATATTAATTTATAATTAGAGAGTTACATAGTGATTCTCCAATAGTAGTGGGTAGGGAAGATCACCAAGTCAAGTTACACCTTGTCACATTTTGCACCTAATTTTTCTCCAGCTATACTACATACTAATTTAGATGGAGTTATCAAATCATGGCATGAGAAGTTTGACTACATTAACTACTACTACTTTAAAAAAATAAGAAAAAATGACATCAATATAACCTTGCCTCACATCCAATTCCCTAAAAGAATTTGTGAGGGTTGATCTCTTGGAAAAGTTATCAAAGAGAATTTTGACAAAAGGAATGCTCTAAGGGCTTTAAAAGCATTAAAGTTAGTGCACAATGATGTATAAAGGACTTTTCCTAGTATGTCTTTTACAAGGGCTAAGTACATTCTTACATTCATTTATGATTTCTCAAGGTACACATGGGTCTATTTCCTAACATAAAATTCTGAAGTGTTTGAATATTCTCAAGGCTTTAAGGCACTTATTGAACACCAATCTAAGAAATCCATCAATGTTCCTCCCAATGACAATAGAGGTGAATATGTTAGCAATATGTTTGACTAGTTTTGTACCATTGAGGGGATTAATTTGAACCACATAGTTTCATATTTTCTTCAAAAAATTAGATTTGAAGAACATAAGAATAGATACTTGAAAGAGATGGATATTTGTATGATGTCCATGGCACCTTATCATTGGGATAAAGCCACTAACTATGCTTGTTATATTCAGAACAAGGTTTTTCAGTAATCTTTAAAAGGCAAAACTCCATTTGAAACATTGTATGGTAGGAAACTTGAAATTGAGCACTTTATGGTTTGTAGATATCCATCTATGGCTCTTATACCCAATAATATGTGTAAATCTATGAACCTCAGTCCAAGCCTTGCATCTTTGTAGGTTATGTAGATGGTATCAAGGGGTACTTCCTTCTATACATAATCAGACATGAGTTGTTCATAGAGAGAAGTATTCACATTCAAGATAGCCCCAAAGACTCAACACTTATTATCCTTCATTATATTACTTTAGACTTGATGATTCTTCTTCTTACTCAGATCATATAGAGCAGGTTCTTTAGCAATGGTCTTCTTCTTATCATTATAGTCCTGATAGTGAGGGAAATGATGGGGAGTCATCTACATCCACCTTTAGTCATGTTTTAGAGTATGAATATTAATCACCTAAATCACCCATGTCTATGCCCCTTTGGGCCATGTAGATGATCCAAAGTGTATTTACTTAGGTAGAGGATCTAGTAGGTGACAAAGGTACACAAGAAAATTATCAGAGTGTTCCACATGATTTCTTTACTTCAATTTGAAATCCATAGATATTTTGAGAGGTTTTTGGAATAACTTAGTGGGATATTTATATGTAGGAATAATATTCTTACTTAATAAAAAATCACATTTGAGATTTGAGTTCACTTCCTATGGGAAGGATGTTTGTTTGATGTAAGTGCTTATATCAAACCATGTTTGTAGTATATGGGTTGGTCAATAAGCATAGAGCACGATTGGTCAGCAAGGTTTTTCAGAGGTAACCAACATCAATTACTCAGAGACCTTTGCACCTATTAGAAAGATAACTTCAATCTGATTAACACTAGCTATAGCCACAACACATGGTTGGGATGTGCACTAGATTAATGTGAAGAGTGGTTTTCATAACAAAGCCCTTAAGCAGGAGATTTACATGGTGTAACCACATAGGTTTGTTTAAGATAAATCCTTAGCTTATATACTAAAGAAATCCATCTATGGTCTCAAATAGGGCCCTAAAACTTTGCAGGCAAAGATGAATTCCTTCTTCCTTGCTTAAATTTTCACCTAGTGTCATTCAAATCCCAACATACGGTTGTTGGAGTAGGGTGATTCTTAATTGATAAAGGTTATTTATGATGATGATCTTTTAATTTACCAAGATTTTTTCACCATATATTATAGTGATGAACATAACTTTACATGGAAGATTTATTGACATGATAGAGTTGGGCCATCTATATTGCTTCTTTGGCATTGATATTTTATAGTTTGATTTAGGAATTTCATTTTTAGAGCCTAATTATGCTCTCGATCATTTGGATCAATTTCAAATGGTTGATTGTATTCCATATCTTACTCCCTTTATATCAAGACTGAAGCTTGAGGTTGATTCTACACCTTTGGTTAATAACGCTTTATATTGATAACTTGTTAGTAGCCTCATTTATCTAATGCATAATAGGCCTGATATTTCATATGTAGTAGGACTTATTTCATAATACATTCAAGAGCCCCAAGAGAGGCACTAGAAATCAGTTAAGCTGATACTTTGGTGTAATACATTCAAGGCTCTTACAGATTCAAGATTTAGTACAGATTGAGCATAGAGGTTGACTTGGTTAGCTTTTTAGATTTAGAGTAGACTAGTGATACTCATAATCACAAGTCCACTTCAATTTATAGTATTTTCTTGGGTATTGGTCCTATTAGTTGTCTAGCAAGAAGCAAAATGCTATATATATATCATCCATAGAGGTAGAGTACATAGGGAGTTATATATATGTATGCTACTATATAGTTATATGGTTTATATATGGATATCTATATCAAATTTATATTCTATTTCAGGCATCCCACCATCATCTATTATCCATAGAGGTAGAGTACAAGGGAGTTATTAGATGTTGCTACTAAAGTTATTTGGTTTAATTGGATTCTATTCGAATTTGGTATTCTTTTCAGGCATCCCACCATCATCTATTTATAATAACTAGAGTACTATATAGATATGCAAAAATCTATTTCAACACCAGTTGACCAAACACATTGAGATTCACATGTGTTTTATCCAAAATATTATTTATAATCAGATCATCAACTTGAGATTTTGCATGTCTTCAAATTAGTTTGTAGATATCTTTACCAAACCTTTCACTTATTCTATATCTCTCTTTTGGGGTGAGTTTTTACAATGGGTTTTCTCATTTTATCTACTCTATGAGAGATTACTTTGTACACAAATACCTTATCATGCTTAGTTGTCAAGACCTATTTTTTAATACTACCCATCTAAGTTGTACTTTTGAAGTATGTTAGACTAGAGGTTTTATTTTTTCTCATATTTATTATGGACTTTTTTCCCTCACTTGGAGTTTCCCTACTTTCATAGAGAAGCTTGCTTATGTGTGCAGGTTGACTGGGTGACTAGAGAAGCAACTCCCTTTATCATATATTCATAATATGGGAGTTATTCATCTAATATTGGCATCGTTGACAACCTTTTGTGTAGGATTTACTTGTGTATTCTAGGGGTCTGTTGACCACCTTTTGTGGAGGGGTTAATTGTTTACTCTGCTATTTGTACTCATCTCATTTGAGAGATTTTCATTGAATGAAAGATTGGGTTTCGCTCCCCATATTTTTTATCTTGCAATATTATCTCAGAGTGATTCATTTTACTTCAACAACATTATGGTGTGCAGAAGTTTCATCTCATATGCTATCGACCTTTACGTTCACATTATCCAAAACTGATGACATCTCCAATACGAAGCCCAAATTATACAAAAAAATAATAAATCATGCTAATAATATTTTTTCATAAATTTCTAAATTTTAAAAAATAAGAAATGTATCTTCTTATTAAAATTCAATACTCTCCTAGAAACTTACAATACTCACCCTTTAATGCTTACACTTTAATTCTACTTTAGACCCATTAAATTTATAACACTTAGAGAAAGAATGGGACACCTATATACACTCATATGACAATCCCAAAGAATATGAAAATTTTGTTTAATGATATATTCGAGAAGCCATCAAAGTCGTATATTTTGATACAATCGGGAATCTTGCACATGCATCCAACAAAGGATACTTTTGATTTTATAGTAACCATTCATTGACTTTTTATTTTAATTGGAAACCATCCATGTGCTTTGTTGTCAATTAAAAAACCCACGGAATAAAAAAGCCTTACGTGAGTGGATTGAGAAAACCAATGACACCGTTGACAATGGTACGATACAAGCATGTGAACAATTAAGGGAAATAAGTGATTTCTAAAACGAGATAGGAGGGCAAAAGCTCATTCCAGCTATAAGGAATTTCGGGCAAACACCAGTGTGTACAGTCTCCTCGTATATTAATATTTTCATACACCGACTTAATTCCATCTTGCCGACAAACCAAGGAGGGCGTAATGTCGAGAACGTCTTTAAGTATTTCCATGTCCGAAGCTTTTGTTATATGACGAATAGAAACAGAAATATGACAAATAATCCAACGAAACCTAGAAATTATATTAAAAAAAAACATAAACAAAAATTGCATTCAAAGCTTCGAAGCATGGCTGGAATCCGCATTTAATCTATTAAATAGCCCATTTATGTTTCTTAGAGCAGACTAGGTTGCTCCGAGCTGGCTATATATGCACAAAGAATCTTTTGGACAAATTCTTCAACTGAATATGTTTCGAGGAATACGATATTTTACACCTCTATAGCCAATCTCTACGTCTCCTTTTGCCAATACTTATATGTCCTTTTGCCAATCTCTATATGTCCTTTTGCCAATATCCTTTTTAGCGCATGTTATGGGGATAATTGCTGGATATATTAAAAATCCTTGACATCCTACAGGAAAATGCGGTGGGCCAACTCAAGTGCCTTTCCCCACATCCTCGTCATGTTTGCCACTAGAATTTTGAGTAAATATCTTATGTATCTTAGTTTGTAGCGGTAATAACGTAGAATATTATTGTGAAGGGTAGCAAGCACCTGTTATCTTTTGAAAAGCTCAAGATTACTTATATCTAAATTAAAAGCTTCCTTTGAGATGAGATTGTCTGTTATAAAAGGGTAAAACGGTATGGATATTCGTGATAATAATGATAATAGTAATGTTCTTGTAAATGGATAGATAAAATTGTATGTGAATATTGATAAACTAATAGTAATGAAATGTTTTATCTATATTTTTAGTAGATTATTATGTCAACATAGTGATTGAATTTTTTGGTTCTCTGTCATCACCCCAATTACTAAAAATTATATTAGCCCCTTTCTGTTACTTGTTGTCATTTTAAGTTACATCTTATGATAGTCACCATAAATTACTAAAAATATTGTCATAAGTATATTTTAAACTCCCATTATCATTAATGCAATCAAAAACATTAAAAAAAGGTATAATTGTTGTAAATGGACAATTATTTTTAAAAAAATGGATTTTAAATTTTATATTGGCAAAATGTGTTATTAGTGCATGTTTCCTTCACCCATTTTCCTTTCTATTTCCATTAAACTATAGGACAATCCATTTCAATTTGGTGAATCTTATATACCTCTTTGTAATTGATGTTGAGCTTATTTAACCTCTACAAAAGTTATTTCCTATCACATCTCGACACACAACAACTATGTATAAAGTCTCCATATAATTTGGAGCCGATTTGGAAGCTCAAAATGGCCCATGACATTTTGAAAATCTTAACGTGAAAATTATAAAGATTTAAGTTGTATATTTTTTTTTGGCCACTATTATGTATTGTTCTTTATTAGTTTCATAAAGTTTTGTGGTCTTTTAAATAGGATTTCTAAGACCCCTACCTCAAAGGTCAACATTTTCCTTTAGCTAATTTTTTTTTTGGATAAACCTTTAATGTCATAATTTATTTATTCTAATTCATGTCATCACGTTAGTCATCTTATGGTTAGGATTTTATATAAATGGACACACAAAAACTTTTGTGAAACGTACACTTTGGTTGTGCCCATTTATATATCTATAATGCCTATTTTTTTTTTCTTATTTTAGTAATGTATAGATCCATGTAATCCTCTAAATCATCATATTTCTTTGTTATGATTTTGGAAACATTCAATTTTTTGTGGCCACTTTTAAATCTTAAGTTAACTAGTATCACTTTATTAAGTACCAAATTTGGTAATTATGTGAATCAAATTATACAATGTAACAAGTCCATGGGAGAAATCAAAATAATTTCCATAGAGACCATGACCTCGTACAGTTTGTGTCCTTGTGGTTAGTTTGTATAATCCCTTTCAAATTGAGAACATTTGACTTTATATATTTAGGGACATAATTTCTATTTAGGGACATAATTTCTATCTAATTGTTTATGTGTGATTGTAGGACAATTTTGTAATGCAACATAAAATTTGTTCACATGGATAATTTGACACCTTAAGTCATCATCGAAAAAGATAAAAAGGTTTTTTATGTTTTTAATATATCACATACGGTTCACATTGAGTTCAATAAAAGGTCATAAGATGGTGGATCACTGTTAGAATATTATATCTTGGAAGTCTTAGACTAGAATCCATGTCTGAGATATGTTTGTGGTTTAAAATTTAAATTTTAAATGTGAATCTCAAGAAATAGTGAACCATGATTCAAAGTCTAATTCATTTACGAAGTTCAAAATGAATAACACAATACAAAATGGACCCCATGAGCTCCATGTCCCTAAGACAACATGGAGTTTCCATATATCAAAACTAAAATGCTATAATATAATAAAGTGATGGGAAGTCTATAAATTTGGTTGATCCTATGAATCATGACCCAATTTTTTTTTTTCCATATCTATCATTTAAAACCCAATCACATATTTCCACATGGATTAACCAATACTTACTAGATGTCTTATTTTTTCTAGCCAAAATATAGGAATTGAAATAAAAAGTGAAAAAAACATCTTTATGGATAGATAATTCTATGACCTATGTGATTATGGATCATGTCATTATATTGAACATATATCAAGGGGTCACACAAACCACACAAGCTGCAACATGTATAAAAGTGAATTAGGTTGTATGATCTTGGTGTTTTTAAGATTTTTAAAAAGATTTGTGTTTCCCAATAAACCTATGACCTATCAACAAGTTCCATGTGAACTAACGAGCAACCACCATGTGGAATAAACAATAAGTGCCATGTATCACTCTAAAAAGATGTAATAAAGGGTCTTAGGAAAACTGAAGTTAAAAGGTTGTAGAGGTCAATCTAGCCTATTGTGCAATTCATCCATATAATTAATATAATATTCATAAGGAAAATTATGCAAACCTATATGAAATTCATGCCAAATGATTTATGAAAAGTGGCTACAGGTTCTAAGGTGACAAGATGTCATATAAAAGAAATAGAAAATTGATCTCATGAGTTGAATGAATTCCAGGCCATATGTTTGTACCACATGGGCAGCAAAGATTTTAAATTTTTGTGGGCATAAATTTGAATTATGTTTCCACATAAAATGCACATCATATAGTCGTAGCGATTACCTAAAAGTCAAGATTTGCAGACAAATAATTTTCACCCATAATTTTATCTTCATAGTTCCCTTTTAGGCATGGTTAAGTGCATTCGATATATACTAATGATAATTAAACATTGGTTTCAATTTTTTTGATAGTTGATGAATATGTATACACCTATTCACCTCTTGACGTTCCCCATTTTATTTCCTTTAAAGTGGGGATAAGGGTACACCGAGTATGGACATTACCAAAATCAAAGAATGAGGATTGGTGTGAAATGAATTATAAATGTCTCCAATTTTCATTTAGAGCCTTTTTATTCATTCTATGAATTTCAAAATGTTATTTGAGTTAAGAAACAGAACTGTGAATTATTCACTTGAGACATATTTTTTCTCTCTCTTAGTTGGTGTGATCACAAGTGGCATGTTCTTTGAGTAACCAATATATATGTGGCTACAAATCATATGATGTTCCATGAAGGAGCTTCAGTCCTTTGTGAACATTGGACAATGTGATTCGCCCAATAGAGACATATCCTATATTTGAATTCCTCTGGGATGATTTAAGCGGGAATTATTTTAAAAATGGATGAAGATTGCCTTCATAAGGATATTTTGGATATGGAACAAAAATCTAGTGCTTGAGGTTTGAGTTTGTCATATTTTTGTGCCTTTGTTAGTGAAAAAATTAAATAATTCAAGGAGGGACGTATTTTGAGAGAAAGTTAAACAAAGTTGTATAATTCATTTTAGTTTATTGGTGTTGGTATTATCATTTGGTTATGAAGTTATGAAGTATGATATATAAATTTATTAATAAAATGATTTATAAAAACACTATGTGGTCTTGATAGTTTATATTTTATTATCTAGAATAATTATATTTTTATGTAGGTTATTCCGTTATGTATTTTAAATGTGAAAAACAACAAATGTGTAGGTTTTTGTGTTAGGTATAACCATATTTTGTTACCTTTTTGAGTTATGAAATAATCATAATAATAAAGTAAATTATTTTTCTCATTTAGGTATCACTAATACATTCATTTAAGTTATAAGTTGAGTCTTTGGTCCAATGGAATGAAGGCACTAACTTTGGTTGATTAGATCATGCTTTTTAATATGTAATTTCTAAATAAAAAAAAATGTGAGTCTTCCATTCTTTTATTATTTTATACAAGTGTATTTTGTGTAATTCTTGTTAATTTTTTAAGTATTTATCTCTTGATATATCTTTTCCATTATTTTCATATCTTAATATGTTTTTGTTTTATCATCCACTCTAGTTTATATTATTGAATTTAGATTTTATGTACATGAGAATTTGTAAGTTGTTTATGGTTATTTAACTACAAATGACTAATTGGAGAAAATAATCATAGTGGTGAAGTCTACCATCTAAATATGTGTCCTCTCTATATTGTTACACATTATAGACTATCATAGATTCTTTCCCCTCAATCAAGTAGAGCTAAGATAATAAAGCATAGGCTATCTTTCGTAGTTTTTGTCCTTGGGTCTCAACTTGTTTCTATTTTGAAGATTCAATAGGCCATGTTTGTACAACCACCTACAAGATATTTTTTTTATCATTATGAGAAACCAATTTAGAACATGTCTTATTATTATCAAAGTTAGATTTTGAATCCTGATTCACTATCTATTGAGATCCATGTTCACAACCAAAATTATATGCCACCAATTTCACTTGTGCTTAGGCTCAAGATGAAGATCTCCTAAATATATATTCCAATAGTAACCAACCTTGTTATGACCATTCATTGAACTTAATGTGAACCACATGTGATATATTAAAGAAGCAAAATAGATTGTTTGGCTTCTCAATCACAACTTATCCATGTGAACAAATTTTATCATTCAAATTATGCATTTTTCCTATGATCAGAAACAAATAATTTGGTATGATATCATGTGCTTACATATGAAAATTCCAAGGTTTTTATGTTGAAGGAGTGACACCCTTCAACATGTCATATGCAGAAATCACAAGGACACAAACTCCATAAGGTTAAGGAATATTTGGAAGTAAGTTTTGTTTTCCCCTATGGACTCATTATATTTTAAAATTGATTTACAAAATGCTTGGGTTTGCTATTTAATAAAGTTATACCATTTAAGTTATAATTTAAATGTGGATGGAAAAATAAAGGTATTTAGAATTACAGAAAAGTGAGATTAAGATATAGGCAATTAAATGTTTTTTTTTTTTTTTTGAAACAATAAAAAATTTAGGCATTATGAATACATAAATAGGCATAACCAAAATTTAGGTTTCAAAGAGTCTATTTTATGTGGCCACTTAAACTAAAATCTAAATCTATGAAGACTAAGACTATGGTATGGATTAGACATGAAATAAACTATGTGACTACAAAAGTTCATCAATAAGGGATTTTTGACTAAATAAAAATAATGAACCTTGAGGCAAGGGTCTTTGAAATTCTTTTTGAGAGACCACAATACTTATTGAAACCCATGAGGAACCATGTAATAGTTGTAAAAAAATATTAAAAACATCTTAAGCCTTTATAAAATTTACATTAAGAGCCTCAAAATATCATAGGGGCATTTTTGGCTCCAAAATGTATGCAAACTTCTTAGACAAACTTGTTGGGTATCGAATTGTGCTAGGAAATAAATTTTGTAAAGGTTAGATGCTTAGCATCAATCTTAAAGGGGGGAAGAGGATTCACTAGATAGAAGAAGATTATCTAATATGTTAATGAAAATGGAAGAGAAATAAGGAAAACAAATAATATGTTTATGACACATTTTTAAAATAAAATTTAAACACTTAACTTTTTGAATAATTTCTCATTTATAATAATAATAATTTATTTTATATTTTAAATTACCAAAATAATAATGAGAGTTTGAGAACATACCAACAATACAAGATTTGATAATTTATGCTGATTCACATAAGGTACAAGTTAACATGATAAGAAATAACCAAAAAAAAAAAAAAAAAAAAAGGTAATATTGTTCTTAGTGATTGGGAGAGATGAAAGTAAAACAAGTCAAACATTCAACTGCCATACTAATCTTCTAAAAAGATATATAAAACATTCCATTAATATTAATTTAATGATATCTACTTCTAATATTATCCTTACATCTACTTCTAATATTATCCGTACTTGAAAGCATTTTACAAAGAACATTTAATCCATTATTCCTAATAATCCTTCTTACAATATTAAACGAAGCTATATTGGTTATTTTAATAGATCTCCGTATCTTTTTACCCTTTTGTGATAGATAATCTCATTTCAAAGAAAGATTATGATTTAGAAGTAACTAATCTTGAGTATGTCAAAAGATAACAGCTTGTTTGCTACCCTTAACAACAATATCCAAAATTGACACGCAACAAAATATGTAGTTAAAAGTCTAGCGGCAAACACGAGGGGATGTGGTGAAAGGAATTTGAGTTGGCCCACTTGATTTTCCCGTAGATTCTCAAGGGTTTGCAATGAGCCCATTTTGTGTATATCCAGCAATGATCTCCATAGCTTACGCTAAAAGGATGTTGGCAAAAGGATATGTAGAGATTGGCTATACAATACATTTGCGTAAAAACAATCCTAACGCTCTTTAACCAAACCCAGATCCTACAAATATAGTATTCCTCATATCATATTCGACTGAAGATTTTGTCCAAATGATTCTTCGTTCATTCCGTATGCAACCACATTTTGCATATATTCAGCTCGGAGCAACTCAAACATCTCCAAGTAAAATAAATTGGCTATTTAATACTTTAAATGGGAATTCATGCCATGATTTCAATTTATAGAAAATTTATTTTTTTATTTATTTTCCGGGTTGAACTAAACGAATGGAATTGGACATGAACTACCCAAAAACACGAGTCCATGATGATTCTGCAGTTACACCTCTAGGTTGTATCCAAACGCTTTTTGATCTTAATTAGTTGCTAGAACTACATCTTAGAGACTCCTAACAACATCTAAAATAAATCTTGTTAGTTGAACAGTAACCTCTAAATTATTTTTTACCATTCTCATTTTCAATTTTGAGATGTGTTCACCTTAAATGCACAGTACTCTGATTTGTATATTTTTGTAGTTGCGATGCTCTCTTTGATAATTGGATTTTTTCCAACACTCTAGATGTAAACTACATTTACATTAAATTGTGTTCTTGTTTGTGGATGAGAGTTTTTATTGCATGAAGTTTATTGTTAACTGTACAGGGTTCATATTTTTCATACTCATCGTTGGAATGCATCCTATCAAGCAGATAAGTTGTATTCGTATAATATTGATCTAAAACCCGAGTCCATTTACTTGTGAGACCTGGCACTATGCAGGGATTTTGTCAAACAATCTACAGAAAATCTAATTTCTTGTCTTTTGTTAAACAATTTTCACGCAAATCCTTTCTTGTCTTTTGTGCATTGATTATTTTAACAGCAGTCTTTCATGTGATGCACACTTGTAAAATTCTTTATCAGCATTTTTTCACCCAAAAACTGAATCTATTCAATCAAATATTACTTTTTAAAACTCAGCACTATTCAGTCATTTCGTCAAACAAGTTGCACGCATCATCCTTTCATGGTTCTGAACGGAATATGAGAGTCCACCAACGAAGAATACTGGCAAACGTGACTGAATTGGATTTCAATCTTTAAAATTGCGTTCGCTGAAAGGAACCCAAATTACATCAAACAGACCAATGTTGCATACACATTGATCATAGCAGTCCATTCACATTGATCATAGCAGTCCAAGGAAGATCGTTGCGAAGAGAGATCTGGTTAAAATGTTTAAAAGACTCATCCACATGGCTGCTGTGCTCATATTCTGTAATCGTACCAATCCAAGAGACCATGGTTTTTGAGGCACTCTGTCAAACAGTTTTGAGTGTGTTATCCACCCGGCCACTTCGAGCATATCCTAAGATCATTGTATTGTATGACACCACAGTCAGTTGAGATATACTGGCAAATACCGTCTGCGCATTTGGTAGAATACCCTGTTCTACTACCGCACACGCTGGGAAAATTGCAGTATAGTGAACTGATCACCTTGCATGTGATTTTGTTTGAAAAATGGTGTGTTGTGTTAATGGTATCTAGTGTTTGAGGCTCCATATAGTTATGGTGTTCTCATGTTTCGTATTATAGCAATGTAGTACTTCATAAATGTAACGTTGGCTTTCAACACAATAACTTTTCCTGTACCTCTTGGTTGAAAAATGTTTTAGGGAGGTTGAAACTCTCAAGGACGTCTATACATAAGCGACGGTTTGAGGTGTTTATTATGCCGAGATGGTGTAAATATTTGTGGAACTAGTGCATGTTTGTTTTTAGGATAGAAGGAAGTAGTTTTGATGCATAAACTGATGTTTTTCTCATAATATAAGAAAGCAAGCTTATATCTCTAAAATCTATGTATGGTTTTGGGCTTAAATTTGTCCATAAAAATAAAAAAATAGTGAATAATGTTAGAAAATTGAAACGCGGTTTTAAAAATATGTACATCCAGTGATAATATTTAGTAGGTTAGGGATTGTAATGGTAGACATGGTTTTAAAATAAGCATATTTTATTTTTTTATTTTTTTTGGGTGGGGGTGGGGGTGGGATGGAAATATTTATATAATCCCATTTAGAATGCTAGTTGGTAGTGGAGATGGATTGTAATAGTATGAAATATCAATAAAAAGTGTAATAGTTTATTATTAAATATAGTTAAACTTAAATTTGGTGTCCATTTGATTGTTATCATGATGGTTTGAATTTATATTATCTTTTATTTGACTGTCATATTGAATAAAATGACTTCTTTGAATGATACATTCTCAAACCAATACCTGAATGAATATTTTCTCTTCATGTTTGGGCGGGGCAGCGGGGGTGGGGACGGGCGCGGGTGATAAAAGAATCATGATATCTCAATCTTACGATAGAGTTTGGAGCACATTTTTTCCTTATAAATATGTTTTTAACCCAATAGAGCTAGATGGAGACTACTTTTCGTAAATTGAAAATACATCTGAAGAAGTTAGGAAGTCGTTAATCAAATTAGTTAGCTTCAAAGCTAAGGTAGGCACTTTAATATTGATATCTCTTGCTATTTTTGAGATAGATGTATTTATGATATTTGTACTATTTCATATTGGTAGGATTACATTTGATAGTTTATAAGACACTTAGATTTTTGTTTGACTCATTTTATGATGTTCGCCATCTAACATAAGGCTGACAAGAGTTTGACAATTTATAATAAATGATTTTATAATCTTGCATTTATAATAATTATACGAAAAATGTAGTTTATAATGCACTATCAACAATAAAAATTGTGTTAATTGAATAAGAAGATAGAGGGTGAAAGGTAAGAAGTCTCTAGGATTAAAATCTAAAGTGTCTAAAAGTTTTTTTTCATATCCTACAACATAAGAAAAGGTTTTATCTAAATAAAAAATAAGGCATGGACTCAAAATGCTCAGGTTGAATGATAAATTATTTTGGAAAACATTCCTTTCAAGAAAGTATATATGTAGTAGATATGATATACCTGGTCTAATTAAGCATCTTCTCTTTAGAACATTCAAAATTTTATCTCAATTTCATTAGAGAAAATTTTACATGATAAACATATTCACATATTATATGGTGTTGCAAGCTATATTCAAACTCAATATAGGTAAATTAGCTAACATGGAGCACTTAAGAATGAATTTTATCTATCAAAATCTAAATATTTTAGAAACATATATCATTGACCTTATTAATATAGTGTCTTATTAATGATTTATACCTACATGAGCATCTCATATCATATGCCTCATATTTAAATTTGAAAATAAATAAGATCTAAATAATTTTAGAACCATCATAGTTGTCATATGTCGAGTAATCTATTTTTCATAGTATTGGATACTTTGATTTTTATATTTGTAAAGTCAATGAAACTTCAAGCCAAAAAGAAAGCATGTTTTAGATAGAATCACTAAATAATAGATCATATCTTTTTACTTATAGCTATAATTGGAGAACTAGAGCATACAATTATACAATTTATTATTGTTTGATTATTTTTTAAAAGACATCAGAAATTTTTTCTAGACAACTTTTAATAGATAGTAGTTTTAATATGAACATATTCTAAAACATTTGGTTGTTCTTGTAATGACACATTATGATAAGGTGGTTGGATAGGTCCAAATTCTTAATAATTTTACAAATAAATATTAATAGTACCATTATTGTTAAACATGGTTGTCTACTTTATCCTACTTTATTTCATCTCTACATAGATCAATTAGAAAATATCATTACAATTTGAGGGAAAATAAGTGACAATGTATTCTTTATGATGAAATCATCACTATTTTTAATATTTTTTGATGGCATTATTATCATGTCACATATTGTTATACGCCTAAAAAAATATTTTGACATTCTACTTTTTTTTGTGACACACATAGTTTAAAAGTGAACACGAGTAAAAAAAGCTCATAGTTCTCAATATAACCCAACAAAAACACAAGAAACTAATATAATTTATAAATAAAATTTAGTTGAAGTAGTTTTCTCCTATTCTTAACTTGATGCATATTTCAAATGACCTCTTTTGAATATGCTCTCTACTCTAGAATAAAGATAATGTAAGGGTACACTACCCTTAATTAACTTGAGAGACAATATTATTATCTTCAATTTTAAGATACCAAATTAAAATTTTGTATCTTCTAAACTTTAGTATTATATAGTTACGAGATTTGAGGCCTTGGAATTTTGTGGTACATGTTGGGATCAAAATGATAGGTTTTTTTATTTTCGTGCCATCAACAAAACTTGTGGAAAAAATGGTTGGTTTCATTTTCAATTATTTTTGTTGAATTTGATATTCATCCCCTGCATCTTTCAATAAAAAATATGTGTAGAGATGTTACTTCATAGATTAAGATGTTTGATAGATAAACTAAATTACCTTAACAGATATCTATTCATGGATATTTCATCATGTATTAAGAAGTGTGAACAAAAGATCAATAACGCTTAGTATGCCTAAAGTACATATTTCCTACAATGAATTGGTCTTGATATCAATCACTAGTCTCCTAATAATTTTTTATTAATACTTTCTACATGTTGGAAACATATATTCATACAGATATCATAGGTGCAATTTACAAATCCTATATGAAATCAAGCAGGAAAAAAATATTCAAACTATTGAAAAAAAGTCATCACCACATGGAACACTATCTTCAAATAGAAGATGAATATATTATTACTCCACACTACATTAAGCTTTATTTTGTCTTGATATTTCCTCTAGATGAATGATGGACACACTTTCATCAACATTTCATAGAGATATAACACATTCTTTAACAACATCAATGCATATATAAACTTTTTCATGATGAACCAAAATCAGCGGAGCATTTTTTATTTAGTTGTCCAATATATTATTAAATATATGGTATGTTTTACTATATTTTTACAAAAAGTCAAGGTTCTCTATGGAATCATGTTTATTATAAGGATCAAAGACATTTAGATTTCTTTATTAGTGAGATTACCTAAAAAATAGATGCCCTGTTTAATTGTCTTCAAAATAACACCTTATTTCATGATTCAATTTGAGATTCTATTTTTTAATCTCAAATTTAATGATAGAAACAACCCATCTTTCTATCTACTCTTCTACTCAACAGTCACGAATTACTTAAAAATATATCTTAACAACTTAATTCTTATATCTTATCTAATTTATCTCTTACATATTATTATTTAAAATGTACTTTCTCACAATCCCATAAACCTAGTTACTATTCAACATTAATAATATTCATATAGAATGTGACTTACTCTCCATTGGAGTTCCCTATAACTACTAAATTTAAGAAATAGCTAACCGGAAATTGTAGTGTGACCCGAATATATATATCCGCTGATGAATTCCCTCGATGATAGAGACCCTAGAGAAGACCCCAGCCAACCAGCTTATTGCTGAGCTGTGAGGAAACCTTTAATGTAAACCACACGAAGCACGATCCAGATTTTGAGGGATCTCCAAATTGCTTATAACCCAATTTTGTCGACTTGGTAGTTTAGAACACAGACTACATCATGGATATAACAACGGAATAGTCTTGTTTTCTAGCAAGGTTACATTGGATGGCTCCGCAATGAAACAATCTTGCCATTCAATTTTGTCGACCTGGTAGTTTAGAATATAGACTACATTATGCATATAAAAACGGAGTAGTCAAGTTTTATAACAAGGTTAGATTTGGATGGATCCACAAAGAAGCAATTTTGTAACTCAATTCTATCTACCTGGTAACTTAGAATACAGACTGCATCATGGATATAACGGCGTAGTCAAGTTCAATAGCAACATATACGTACGACTAACCAAGACGCTTGCGATTGTTACCTTAATATTGTGCCTAATTGCTATTCCCTTCTTTCTTAATCCAAGAACATATTTTGAAAGTACTATTCATAAAGGAAAGGACCAACTCAATTCAAGGCAGATTAAAAAGCCATGCAATTTATCCAAAGGAATATGGGTTAATGATTCCTCCTATCCTCGTTATTACTCTGAACAGTGCTTACATCACTGGCCAATACAACTGTAGAGCAAAAGGGAGACCAGATTCGGATTATGAGAAATGGAAATGGCAGGCAAATGGGTGTTCGATTCCCAGGTTGAAGTAGATACTTAGATTCTTTCCACTTTATTCTCTATGTTTTTGAATTTTGAATTATTTGGAATTTTTCAGTTAAAATTGCTATTTCAGATTCGATGCCACGACTTCTCGAGCAGTTGAGGGGAAAAAGACTAATGTTCGTTGGGGACGCCATAAGCTTCAACCTGTTTCTGTCCTTGGCATGTCTTCTCCATACACTCACTCCAAACGTATCGTTTCCAATCAATAGGACCCTCAGAAGATTCAGATCTGCGGTAAAGAAAAATGCATGAGCGAATTGACCTTTTTGTTACTTGGTTATTTCGTTTGTTTCTTAACGTTGAAGGCATTGACGTATTATTAAAAAATAAACGTTTTGTGATTGCAGGAATATAATGCTTCAGTCGAATTTTTGTTGGCTCCATATTTGGTGCAGCGGTATACTAATACCGCGACGAAAATAATTCTTCACGTGGATGTTATTGAAGAAAATGCAATCCAGTGGAAGGGAGTTGACGTGCTGGTGTTCGAGTCATCAAAATGGTGGCCCGAACATTGACGCCTAAAAAGGTTGGAATGACTATTGAGAGTTTTTCTGAACTTTCGTTTTGCGCTCCAAGTTTATTTATGTAAACGTGGAAATGATTGTTTCAAACAGAATTGACATCATAATGGAAGGCAAAAAGGAATATAAGAACATGGATCGAATGGTGCTTTACAGGAAGGAAATGACTACGTGGGCAAACAGGATTTCTGCAAACATATATCTGAAAAAATCGATTGTTTTCTTTCGTAGCCCTTCACTGAGTTATTACATGTTCAACAAGTAGTCATTTCAATCGATGGAAAAATTAAATATTTCAGTATTTTCTTTGTTATAAACTTAACCTGATCTAATATGCTTGGGACATGACATAGATCAATATGCGACAAGGAGACGGAACCGGACAGTAAGAAGAACAGAGTGGCATACAACCCTTCGCTGCCTCGTCGCGTGGGGATGATGAAACAGATTCTGAACAGCACTTCATTTCCGGTGGTGTACGTGGACATTACGCAGTCCACGGCGTCCCGGCATGACGCAGTTATGTCGGATTATGGAAGTGGGAGATCACGAAAACCACACTGTACAAACTGGTGTTTGCCCGGCGTTCCGGACAGCTGGAATGAGCTTCTGTACGCTTATCTGGTTTAATAATGGCTTATCTGGACATTTGCTCGTATTTACTATTCTATTTTGGATATTTAAATGAAATAATATATATTTTGGCATCCATTAGATTAATATGCATCAAGATCTCTATGAACTATTAGCTTGGAATAGTTTCAATTGTTCTCTTTTAATATTACAACCTTGATATGACATTGCAGATACTTTGAGATTCTCAATTATATTTGATAAGTTGAAAGTTAGGTTTCTCATTTACAAAGAATACAGGCTGAATTTAAGTTGAAGGATGGTTGCGATTTTTTTCCTTTTTTAAGGGACTCAATAGTTATGTTTTTTGTCTTAAATTTTTTGAAAGAATTTTGATGTAAAGTCCAATTTTTTTAGATACTGTAAGTTTGATCTATAACTTTGTTTGAACTCTAATTTGTGTCAAAATGACCATATCAAAATGTTCAATTCACTCATAGCTAGTCATATCTAGTTAATATTTTTCTAATTTTATGAAGGCCATACGTAATCACTTGAGGGTTTAAAACTAGCATTAATAATCTTTTAAAGATTTTTATATTTTTAGATTTAGTGTATTCTTTTAACTAGATATGAATTTCAATTCAAATTCATCCATGACATTAATTTTAGTGTTTAAAGTATTTGTCTATACTTTTAGGGCCATTCAAGATTGTATTATACTAAAGCTTTCTAAAAAAATGTTGCAAATCTAGCAACATAAATTTGACACAATTAAACAGTTTTACTTCCATCTAATTTGAGCTTAATTTATGCCTCTCATTGGATTGAGTTAAAGCCAAATTTTCCTTGGAAGCAAGGTCTACCTTTTAAAACAATTCATCCAATTCTTATATATATATATATATATATATATATATATATATATATATATATAAAGTGTAGGAAATTATGGACTAAAAGATAGTTTTTAGTGGATATATTTTTCTTATAAATAAGACATCAAAACTTGCACAGATTAAAATTTGAGATGCTTACATAAAAATTTTAAAGATGATATAAAAATGTGAATTTGAGAATTTCTAGTTTAGATTTTTAAAAATGGTGAAATATAAGTGGGTCAAACAATTAAAATGTAAGGAGGCACTTTTATTTTGAAAAAAAAAAATCATAATAGATAATCAATCATGCCTTCTGTTCCCAACCTTTTATTATAGCATAATTTAATAATTTTTTAAACCTTTTGATTTAATATTAGATAAGACCATGAGCATACATGTTTGTGTATAAAAAACTAAAAGTATATAAACAATTTTTTAAAAGTTTTTAACAATTAAATAGACACTAAAAATGATAAATAATGAATAACTATCCATGCCATCCACTCCCCAAACTAAATTTAAAAAAACTGAAATTTGATTTCCCATTATCTATAAAATTAGGCCTAATTTTAATCCTATTTTCAAAAGAAAAATGAAATGAACATAATAAAATTTAAAAATATAAAGCTATGCACATATATTTGCAACATATGATGGCATATAGACACAACTACAAATGAATAAAGATGCAAGCCTGAAACTACTCAAATTATTAAAAAACAAATTATGTTTTCAAATAGGAGAGATTATTCATTGTTATAGTGATATTTTCATGAAACATCTCGATGAAATAGCATATTTATAATGGATGAATTTGGATTTTTTTAATTTTTAGTATGAATGATAGATTTATCTATGGAAATACCCAATTTTGAGCCTAGTGGAATGAATTTAAAATTTAGTAGAGCGGAAGTGCATACATTCTATAACACATGCATGTTGCATCACATATGTAGAAAAATGTCATTTTTTAATATTTTAGATAATGGGTATTCAATCATCTATTTCTTGAAGTATAGATTGAGGCACTTTAAACACATACTAACTGGTGAAATTAAGATATATTTTTTTTCATTGTCCCCAATTAAAATAGTTTTATGTACAAAATATCAATTGAGTGGAATAACATAAATGGAAGTTGACTAGTGGGGAATTTATCATAAATGGGATTTATTTGTCACTATTTCATTTTGATAAAATATCATTGCAGTTGTATACTATGATCAATGGTTTAATTGTGTAACACCCCCCCAAATACAATTTATCCATTTTTTCATATTTTTTAATATTGCTAAACAACATATTCCTATAGTACTAAGGTGTTATGTCATTTCATATGATGCATTATTATTAGTGATTAGTCCCTTTTTTGACTAGATATGTGTCATGCCAACATGATGGACTTTCTTAGTTCCTTAAATGGAACATGACCTCAAGTCAGCTTATGTTTTAATTAAATATTTACAAAGAACCACTTATATGTATTAAATTTATCATAAGTACTAAAGCAATGAATTTAGTTAAATTATTTTTATGTGAGATAATAATGAAATTAATGATCATAGTGAAATAACCTCAATTTTAATTTTGAATTTACATACAAGATCCTGTTTTGGATGTGAAATAAACCCAAAACTCACTTGCTAAAGAAATCAATACTAGCGTAGCATACTTACATATGATTAACTAGAAAGGTCAACATTAACCTTCAATGACATCAATGGATCACAAAATGTCCAAGATATGGGGACAAAAAAAACTATTGTCCTAATTGGTAATTGGGTATAATACCCCACCTGGTAATCACACAAAGAAAATAGCTATCCATTTGAGTGCATATGGATTACACTAGGATTCATAAGCTTATGGAAAAAACTCATTTGCATGAAGATATTCCAATCAATTAATAACATGGTTATCATGAACTAAGATAATGGTTGAATGAACAAAATTGGTTAAATAATCATCTAACTGATAATGATATGCTGGTAGTCATTCATGGAATTGATATAAATGATTCCATATTGGAAAATAGAAAATATGATAAAATATATAATAGGAGATCAAACACCCCAAAACAACATGGCAGTCAATCACCTATAATGCATAATATTGATTCTTTTAACAACAAATTATTAGGCAAGAAAGGCATAATATTAAATAATTATTATGTGTTTACACAAGAATTTTTTTCCATACAGGTAATCAGGATTAATCAAACATGATTAACGCTTACAACCAAGGAGTTCAGAAATGAGGTACTCTCATTTTCACTTAACATCACACTAAGTATATTCAACTAGAAGGAGTAGCATGCTTCACTTTCATAAAATATGTTTTATACATGCATAAAATGGTTCCAAATGAAGTAGATTATCGAAGCATATAACCATCAAGGTTTACACAAGGTTAAGTACACATACTAATTCATACCAGCAGCCATGCCTACTCTGTGAGGAAATCTAGCCATCATGAGATAAGTTAATATTCATATTCTGCATATAAAAATGATATACAAATAAATATTTTTAGTCACTTCATTTATATAAGCATCTAAACAAGGTGAAGTATTAAAAATGTTTCATTTACTTCATAGTTCAAGAGAATTAGGATTGCCTTATCCATTCATAAAATATAATTTTTTTCCTATTACAATGTACATAATCTCATAATACTACATACAAATTGGAACCCCAAAGGAATGTCTATACTCCACACATAAATTGAAAACCACCTAGAAGTAGTTCTATATTCTTTTGTTAGATCAAAAGACATTACAATGAGTATAATGAGGAAATGAGCATAATCATATGTATACAAAATAACTAACTGGATATATCTCATTAGTTATCATCCAATTTAAGATTATAACTTACTAGTGATCCTAGCCAACATAATCAAACATGTCAAACCACCCAATTACATAAAGTCCATTTTCCTAAGTAATCTCTATATCAACATCCTATGATGATCTCAATCAAGAGAATATATGTGATTTTTACATGATTACATAAACAACAAATGACACATTAAAAATGGGCACAACATCATTATGATAAGTGATGATAACAAGACAATTACAAGCATGGAATTAACAATTGATAAACAACTATCACTCAAAATTCAAAAATCAAGTATGGTTAAACATAAAATCTTTTCCTAAGAAAATTACTACTCATATTTTCTATGATAATTTATATCATAGGAGCATATTGAAGTTCTATAAGATGGTACAATGAAACATTTTTTAACTAGTGTGTCAAAACAATTATCGATTATAATTACAGGAATGATTAGATGTGAAGTTATATAATAATAATAACAATATTGTTTAAAAATATAGAATTAGTAAGGAATATATGATTAGATAATTCTGGATAAAACCCAAGTGCATCCCAATTTGGAATCTGGGACTATATGTGAGCTCCAACATACTACATCACAATCAACATCATAAGCTTGAACTCTTAATTCCAAAGTATCTATAACCATATGCAAGGTTAGCATGTTAAGAGCCAACTATAACTAATCTAAAATCAAATGAAAGTAATTATAACCATAACCACTAGTCATGCTGGATGAAATTAATATACATCTAAGTTAGTAAAAAGATGTCAACATGTTAACAACATTTTCAAGCACATCATACTTATCCATGAATTCATTTATATATGGAGCAACAAAAAATAATCAGGATAAGCCATCCAACTAGCCCAATGAGGCCAACCATCAGTGGTCCTCATCACCCAAACCATCAACTAGATGGTGGTTTCAGTAAACAAGGTCAAGGAATTTTTTTTTAGCAAGTTGAATTCCAAACCGAAGGACATCACAATAAAATACATAAACCCATCAAAGGCATGAACACCATAAGTAGTACACTCCACATAATCAAAGATAAAAAACATAACATATGAATTGATTATTATATGCAACCTAGTCAAGATCAAATAAATACATATCATTATTTTCCCCTTCTATTTTTACTATTTTAGTATTCATGCATAATTATTCCTCTTTTGATTCTACGTACCATGTTCTATTTTGCTACTCTAATTCCATGCCTAACCATAATATTTCTTATTTAGCTTCCATGCATAGTCATAGTGATTAGAAATTTGATCTTCTATATAGCCAAAATGATGGTTGTTATGATACTCCTTCACCTTGTTGCATGATTATTTCTTTGCATAATGATGTGAGTGTCTATATACCTCAATTTTTTCTAATATTTTGACATTATCCACCTTTTCTTCTACCTTTTCAGTAGATGAAGTGTTCATGTATGATTGTAGTGTGTTTTTATCTATGTCATCTTAATCTTTATCATGCTCTTCATCACCTATTTAAATCTCATCCTCATGATCTACCTTGACTATAATTGGAGTCTTTTTCGCTATGATATCCTATAAAGTGATCTTATTTTTTATATACTAGAAATTCATGAACTTCTTTTGAATATTAGTATTAATTACTCCCAAAGTCTCTAACCATGGATATCCAAGAACCATATCCACATCATCCATATCCAAAGTATAAAAACTTGAATGCAAAAAATATTTTTACATAATGAGCTACAAATTATCAAGCATTGAAACATTCTTACCAGCTACTTGAACCTCCTTGATATTACTTGCTTGAACATGTATATGATTAGATACATTAATGTTGATGAAGTTATACTTATTGGTAGGTTTTATGGACACAACAACCTTCTTGTTTTGAATGCATCCATGAAATTGAAAAATTGACTTGGATATCTTTGGACCTAAATTATTTAGACCCTTATCATCCAATTATTATTAATATTATTTGAGAAAATATACTTCTCCTTTTACACCATCTATACTCTCATCATTATAATTATGTTTATTTTATTCATCATCTTCATTATCTTCTTTATTACTATGATTTTTTTTTCTCTTCTTCATCCTCTTTTTCTTTTATATCCTAGTGATCTAGGAAGACCTGTTCCATTTCTTCCCATGAAGAATAACCTTGTATGAATCTCAACTAATTAAACCAATGTTGTGAAAACCTAGATAAAGAAAGAGAAAAACATGTTTTATACAAAATTGTGTGAGTATTATTTTCCTTACAAGGTATCCACTATTCTCTAGCATCAATATCATCCTCCCCTGAAAATACTTGTCACTTCATAATCCAGAAAAAAATAGGATTAATGAAATAACCTAAATGTTAATAACTCAATATAAACAAACTAAAATAGTCAAAAGAATTTACTTTAGATTCACCCTATAGGAGTGGAACTTATGCAAAAGTATTGCTAAAAACTTCCATAAATTTTGGCCTATAGAGCAAATATATCTAAAAACCATAAAATCACAATAACTCACTCCAAACATATCAAAAAAATATTAAATCTTGTATCTTTCTTATATTATTATAAAACATCACTAACAATTTAACATAAAAGTTAATTATATTTTAGAAGATATGATGAAATGAGCACAAACCAAAAAATATGAATAACTCCCTCAAAAGTAATCATAAAGGCTAGGTTTTTCTTATTAGACTTCCTTGAAATATTCTCCATATCTAGTATAAACACTATACAAAAATTCATGATGGATTTAAAGATATTAATAATTCTAAAAAACTAGGGTTTCACTCTAGACAACATGCCTAAATTGAAGATCTAATAACACTTGTTATGATCCACACTTATAATACTTTGGAATAATGTAGATTATAATGTAGATTAACATAACATAATATATATTTATTGACCAAGATGTCCAAATATTCAATATATGGATAAATAAAACACCTTTAAGGTAGGGAAACATGATTTAGTACTCCTTTAATAAGGTATAACTCCATAATGTTTCTTCAAGAGGATAACCTCCAATATCTTTTTATAATAGAAGACTCAATACGTACTTCCTTAATTTACAATGATAATCAAATCCTTTATATCAACTTCTATTTAACTAAAAATGGATGGGTAGCCTATTAATCCTAATGTATGTAGATCATTACCTAATACACTAATTCCACAAGTTACTCCATTATCCTAATATACTATACCCATATAACTAACTAAAGTGGATGTGTGCCACATGTTAAAATTTTCATTAAACCATATATATTAATATATGATATCCTTAGATACATAGCATTCCTTCCCTCTTTGACATGTTTCATCCCCAAACAATAGGAATAAACCAAATAATGAGTGTGCTCAAAATCATTTCATACTTTTCTCCAATGTCGATCATTTAGCCATCCATATGTGATCTTATCAGGTGATATTTATGCAGGCTTGTTTCCAAATTTTATTGTACTCCTTTGATTTCATTCATAATCAAAATTGTACTACTTTGGTTTCCATACATAATTATTTATCTTTCGATTCTATGTACCATACTATGGTGTGTTCCTCTGATTCCATACCTAACCATAGTGGTTCTTCATAGGCTTCCATTCATAACCATAGTGATTAGAAATTTTATTTCCTATATAACCAAAATCATTTTTGTTATGATACTCAATCACCTGGCTTCATGATTATTTCCTCTCATGATGATGTGGGTGTCTATATACCTCAACTTTTTCTAATATTTCTATATTTTCCACCTTTTTAGTAGATGAAGTGTTTATTTTTTATTGAAATGTTTCATTATATATTCCATCTGAATCTTCCTCATACTCTTCACCACCTATTTCTATCTCATCTATATGATCTACCTTGACTATTGTTGATGCCTTTTCTACTATGATATCCTATAAAGTGACCTTCATTTTCCTCTACAACAACTTCATAAACTTCTTATGAGTATTAATATTGATTGTTATAAAAGTATCTAACCATGGATATCTAAGAACCATATCCACATCATCCATATCCAAAAGCATAAAAATTTTCACGCAAAACATGCTTTTTTGTAATGAGATTCAAATATTTAAACATTGAGATATTCTTACCATCTACATGAAATTCCTTGATATTATTTTCTTGAACATGTAGATTCTTGGCCATATTAATATTGATGATGTTATAATTACTAGTAGGTTTTATGTACACAACCTTCTTCTTTTGAATGCATCCATAGAAATAAAAAATTAACTTGGATTTATTTTTTAAAAAATTACTTTGACTCTTATCATCTAATTCTTCTTTTTATTCTTTAAGATCCTATACCTCTCCTTCTACACCATCTATACTCTCCTCATTATCATTATGTTCAATTTATTCATCTTCATTCTCTTATAATACTGAAATCATTGCACACTTTTTTCCAATCTCAACCATCTAGCTATCCATATGTGATCTTGGTAGGTGATAACTCTCCAAGATTATTTCCAAATTTCAGTATTCTCCTTTAATCCTTTTCATGATCATAATTATATTGATTTTATGTCCATGCGTAATTATTCCTCTTTTCATTCCATGTACCATATTTTATTACACTACTTTGATTCTATACCTAACCATAGTAGTTATTTTTGGATTTCATGAATAGCCATAGTGATTAGGAATATAATTTCCTGTATATCCAAATTGATTTTTGTTATGACACTCCCTCACTTGGATCCATGATTGTTTCCTCTCATGATGATGTGGGTGTCTATATAACTCATTTTTTAAAAAATATTTTGACATTTTCCACCTTTTCTTTTACCTCTTGGATAGATGAAATGTTCATTACTAATTTTAGTATGTATTTATCTATGTCATCTAAATCTTCCTCATGTTGTTTCAATCTTATCCTTATGATCTAACTTGACTATTATCAGTGCCTTTCCAACTATGATATCCTATAAAGTGACCTTCTCTTTCCTATACCAAAACTTCATGAATTTATTTTGAATATTAATATTAATTATTCCCAAAGTCTCCAACCATGGATATCTAAGAACCATGTTTACATCATCCATATCCAAAGAATAAAAATTTGAATGAAAAACATATTTTTCATAATGAACTTTAAATCTTAAAACATTGGAATATTCTTATGACCTACTTGAACCTCCTTGATAATATTTTCTAGAACATGTAGATGCTTGGAAACATTCATGTTGATGAAGTTATACATATTTTTAGGTTTATGGACACAACAACATTCTTCTTTTGAATGCATCCATGAAATTGAAATGTTGATTCATATTTATTTGGAACTAAATTATTTGGAGCCTTATCATCCAATTATTCTTTTTATTCTTTGAAATCCTCTACCTCTCCTTATACAACATATGTACTCTCTTCATTATCATTATGCTAGATTTATTCATCACCTTAATTCTTGTCTTCATTACTATCATTATTTTATTCTTCTTCTTCATCCTTTTTTTCTTTTATATCCTAGTGATCTAAGAAGACCTGCTCCATTTCTTCCCATGAAGAATACCTTTGCACGAAGCTTGAATTATTTAAACTAATGTTATAAATGCTCAAGCAAATAAAGAGGCAAACATATTTACCACAAAATTGTTTGAGTATTATTTTTATTAAATAGGAGACACCATTCTCTAGCACCAATATCATCCTCCCTTGAAAATACTTATAACTTCATGATCCACAAAAAAGCCAAGATTAAAGAAATACCCTAAAATATCAATAAATAATTATAAACAATTCAAAATAGTCCAAAATTTTGATTTTAGCTTCAACTTATGAGAGATTAATTTTAGTAAAAATTTTGTGAAAAAATTCCACCAAGTTTAGCCTATAGAATTAATATATGAAAAACCTTAAAATTACAATAAATCATTCCAGACATATCAAAAAAATATATAAAATTTTCTTCGAAGCCTTAGGGTGTTATAATACAATATTAGTAAACATTTTAGATATAAATTTCTTATATTTAGGAAGATATGATAGAATGAGTATAAATCCTAAAACATGAATAACTCCCTCAAAATTGATCATAAAAAATTGATTGTTTTCATGAGACATCCTTGAAATATTATTCATATAAAACAAAAAATTATTCTAAAATTTGAAATGGATTGAAATATATTGATGATTCTAAAAAACTTGGGTTTTATTCTACACAAATTGCCCAAATTAAAGCTCTGATACCACTTGTTATGATCTACACTTATAATATTCATGAATAATGTAGAATATAATATAAATCAACATAAAAAAATAGATATTGGTGGACCAATATGTCCAAATAATTAATATATGTAGAAATAGAATACCCTTAAGGTAGGGAAACACCATACAATACTCAGTTCAGAATGAATAGCTCGACAATGTCTCTTTGAGGGGACAAATTCCAATATCCTCTTACAATAGAAAAATTAATGCTTACTTCCTTATTTTACAATGATAATAATATATTTTATATAGACCTATATCTAACTAACGAGGATGGGTAACCTCCCAATCCCAATGTAGGTTGACCATTAATACAATAATTGCACAAGTTTCTTTATTTTTTAAATATATTGGACCCATATAACTAAATAACAGGGATGTGTGTCATAGGTTGACATATCTGTCAACCCATATACATTAATATATCATATCTATAGATACATAGTAGTACCTGTAATCACTGAGTGGATCCATCAATAGTATCAAATCCAAAAATTTATAAAATGAAATAGTAGTTGAATATCATAATATTAGGATCCAATAACATAACATAACTAAGGGATTTCAATAGTAACAGTACCCATGCCATATAAATCATTTAAAAAATCATGTCAATGTATACAAGGGTGGGATCATAACATCCTCCCCCTCTAAAAAAGGATCTTTCTTAATGATGACATCATCAACAAAGAATCTGACTATCCATGGAAACATGATCACTCTCTATACAAGATTTCATTTATGAACCATAATATTAGTTAGAAACACATCCGCTTACATAGAAATAAAGTAAGAGATTGTACTATAACATATAAATAAGGTACATTTGTTATTCACATCATAAAACATAATTACATCCTTGAAATTCTTTTACTCAATCCATAAGAAAAGTCTAATAGACTCACTTATAATTTTATGACACTAAATAATGTTAAGGATATATAATAAGTCCTATAGAAATAATGATCAAGCATATACCTCACTAAGGGTATAATTCAATTTTTATGATGCACAGGTCATTTATTAACATCCAAAATATATAATGACCACCATGGAAGAAGGTTTAACAACGATAAATTTGTTCTTATTTAGCATAAATCTCAATAATATACCACCATTTTATCATATTTCTAATAAAACTATAAGAGTTTAGTTACCCATATATGTGTGAATTTCTAAGAAAAACAACAATATAAACCATGGGAATGAACTTTACCTACTCAATTAAGTCTAACAAAATCTTTTGTTACATTCAAAGCACACCTTTTTCTACTCAAAGCTTGTGAAAGATATTTAGCTTTAATAAAATTTCAACTATCAAAAAAAAAAAATGCTAGAGAATCAAAAAAAGATAGACATCCCTCTTAGCAAGAGGATAACATTACAAAAAAAAAATTAAACTTTTAAGACCATGGTTAGAAATTCTAGAGTCCCATTGGAATTTTAATCATAAATACTTAAACCTAAAATAGTGTATTTACTGACACAAATTATGCCTTATGCATAATTTAATCAACACTAATCATAGAATGCTATCATAGGATAGTAATCCATTTTGAATTGTTTCTTCCCAATAAAATAATTATCATTAGGAGATAGTGAAGCATCCCACACTAACCACACTAAACTAGTAGGAGAAGTTAACCAAGGCCATATGTGCTACCTAAAATATTACAACTTGTTTTATAAACACTTTATGATATCAGACATTGGTTAAATGAATCACAATTCCACCACCATACTATACTTACCTCATGGTAACACAGAATAAAAAAGAAAAGATGGGAACCCAAAATATAAGATCTACCTGATTTAGAATTATAGTGTTCATTCTAAACATAAGACCAACATACTATCTAGTAATACATAAAATAATATTTAAATATATTCATATCATAATAAATATATAACATATATATCAAGTAATAACTCAAACATAACATGTCTACATACACATGCATACATTTTAGTAAATACCTCCTAGTTGATTTTTATATGCATCCATAATATACAAAAAAATGGTAATTCACAAGGCTTACAAAAAGAGACTCCACATAGGTTGTTTAGCAACAAGATCCAAGAGGTAGTTGAAGGAACACTAAAACATAAGGTGACGTTTATGCAGGAGGGTCCCATGGCCAATATGTGGCTCTCATTGTGTACACTCTAAATGAATTAGGGGGAAGTCTCATGCAAAGGGGTGAAGTGGATTTTCAGGCTATAGAATTAGTTTCTCTTTACCCTCAACTTCACACTTGTGTTGATGTTTATAAATAGAACAATGATGCAACATTGAAAAAAAACATCACAACACTATATCTTGGTAGCCTAAATAAGATATTTGGCTTCCAAAACATAATTAAGATAGATATGTGCTTGTATTTACAATTTATAATTCTACATCATAAGGTCACATATATAACATAACTTAAATACTAGGGTAACCAACTGGGTAGTATCAAAATGCATACATTTCACAGGGTTAAGTACTTTCTCATTTCAAAAAGTCTATATAATTAACATATAAAAATGTACATGATTGAAGGAAAAACATAAGATAAAAACACATATAGGTATAGATAACTATGCCAAGTTATTTTCCACATTACCAAAATCAAACACATATATCTGTGAAACATAAGAGTTCATGAAATTACATTAGTCCACCCAATGTGTAGATGTCATGCAAAAGACATCAAATACCAATGAATGGTATTACATAATCAACACCAAAAAATCTTAACTTGCTCATGAAAGTTAATCACACTCACCCTTTAGGCCATCCAATCTTGGGCCAAACCCTTGGTCCTCCTATATATCATACCTTAGTCTCATCAATTGGCTTGCATATGCAAGTGATCAATGGACATCCAGACAATTCCTTAAGATTCTAATAATAATAATATTATATCATGATTAAATTGATTGACTAAATCCAACCTATCAAAATTTGAATGTATATGCTTGTTTTAGTGAAAAATCTATTAGGAAAGGGTAAGCTTAGCCAAGGCTCAGATACCATACCATATCACTATTATGGGAATCATAATTCCTCAAAATTAACATGTTGAATCAAAGCTTGCAATGAACATTATGATGGCTACATGACATATCCAATGTCTCAATATACATCCTCTCCCCATGGGTGTATAGCCCAACCAGGATGAATTAACATACACATGGGATCAATCATATTCATGAATAAAACATAGATTATAGATGCAACACTGATCCAAAATCACAATAAATACACAAAAACTAGTTAACTTCACCCTTTTTGGAGTTATAAATCCAATTGATTCATAATTTTACCTCAATAGAGGCCATCATGATCAAACTTAACTTAACTTAAATGCATAAATTTTCAGCATCACATAAGCTTACCTATTTATAGTACACATAACAACTATCACTCAACCAACCAATTAATAAAATAGGCAATAAAATCTCTTATGTTTTCTTAAAATTCCATTAACTTGGACAAGCCAATGCCTCCAAGGCATTATCATCATAATAGATTTGTGATATCATTGTCCCTAATCACTTATAATGATACCTAGGCCAAGTTAAAATATATGTTGGTTTACCATAACTATTACCACAATGTTATTGTGGAAAACCTTTTGCATAACAACTTGTTATAATAAGAAAAACTGAGGTGGGACAACCTTACTATCTGTAAGAAACACACCCCATGGAGATGTCTCCACTCCACTAAAACCATCCAAAGTATGAACACTAAAAAACACACCCATGCAAGTTCATAGGTCATCAATAGCTTAATATAATCCTTTACATGAGTGAAGATATCAAAATTTGCTAATTTGATAAGGAAATTGAGTCCTTTTTATAGCATATCTTTCCCTCTTGACTTGAGTTGAGCCCTTAGTCTTCCTTGGCTCATAATATTCCATGTATCTAAGGAATAATTTCCCATATGATCTAACCATAGATACATAGACATCATTACCTTGATTTTAAGAGGGAATAATATATAACCTAACTCCTATTGACCCAATTATACAAGTAAATGGTTGATAGGTGAGACTTGCTCTAATGCAACTATATTTGAGAAGGGTTAACTAAAAATAAGGCTAGGGGTGAAAAAAACTAACCTAGGATAAAATCTAGATTCCTTAAAATCATTTCTTTCAATCAATGCATGGAACATATAGTAGCAATCAGAACAACACAACAACTTAACATTCATCCTAAAATCCTAAGTGTCTTGTAAATTATCTCACAATCCCACCTAATTTGGATAACTCATTGGTCACCATGTAACAGCTAGACCAATCACAAATTTACCTATAACAAAAACATTTCTCTAATACGAGATGAAACAAGCCCAATTTTTTTTGAATTTGTATATTACAGTGTGTTTTGGATGCACAATGAACCCAAACCTTGCTTGCTAAAGTAAGTAGTACTATCATAACATAATCTCATATGCTTAACCTGAAAGGTTAACATTAAACTTCAATGATATTAATGGATCACATCAATTCTAAGATACGGGGACCCAATAAACCATTATCCTAATTGGTAATCAGGGATAATACCCTACATGCAAAACACATATAACAACCATCTATCCATTTGAATACATACGGATTATGATAGGACTCATAAGATTACTGTCAAAATTCATTTTCATGAAGATGTTCCAATCAATTAACAACATGCTTTCCATGACCAAAAATAATGGTTAAATGAACAAATGGGGTTAACTCATCATCTAACCAATAATTATATCGTGGCAGACATTCATGGAATTGATATAACTAATTCCATATTGGCAAATAGCCAAAAAAATAGAATTGATAATTAAGGATCAAACACCCCAAAATAATATGGCATCTAATCTCCTATAATCCATAGTATTAATTATTTTAACAATAGATGATTAGGTAATAGAGGCATAATATTCAATAGCTATCATATGCTTACACAAACATTTCCAGTAATACAGGTAATCAGGATTAATCAAACATGATTAACTCTTGCAACCAAGGAGTTTACAAATGAAGTAATCTCATTTCACTTAACATCACACTAAGTATATTCAACTTGAAGGAGTATCATGATTCAGTTAAGTGCAATATATTTTATATAGGCATACAACAGTTCTAAATGAACCAGATTGTCGAAGCATATAACCATCAAGGTTTAAACAAGGTTAAGTATCACACCAATTCATACCAAAAGCCATGCCTAGTCAATAAGAAAATATATCCATCATGAGGTAAGTTAATATTCATATCCAATATACCAAAATTATATCCACATATATATTTTAGGTCACTTCATTTATATAAGCATATAAAGAAGAGGAAATATCAAAAATGTTTCATTTACTTCATAGTTCAAGATATTTAGGATTGATTTCTCGAGTAATGAACTATTAATTTATTTTGATATTACAATGTACATACTCTTATAATATCACATACAAGTTGGAACCCCCAAAGATTATTTATATTATAGACACAAAATGAAAACTAACTACAAGTAGTTCTATATTCTTATGTTAGATCAAAATAAATTTCAATGTATATAATAAAGAAATGAGTGTAAGCATATGTATACAAATGAAATAATTAGATAGCTCTCATTAGTTATTATCCAATTTAATATTCCAACTTACTAATGATCATAGATAACATAATAAAAAATGTGAAACCACCCAATAACATGAAATCCATTTGCTTAAGAAATATCTATGCCAACATCCCATGATAATCCCAATCTAAAGAGTATATGTGAGTTTTGCATGAATGCATAGAGAATAAAATCCACTCTAAAAATGGGCATAAAATCATTACCATATGATCCACAATGAAGATAATAAGGCAATTTATTATCATGGCATTAGTAATTGATAAACAGCTATCAATCAAAATTCTAAAACTCAAGTATGCTTAAACATAAAATAGGTAAATCTTTACCTAAGAAAATCACTACTCAAATTTACCATGAAAGTTTATATCATATAAAAATATTGAAATTCTATAAGATGGTACAATGAAATATTTCTATACTAATGTGTTAAACCAGTTACTAGTTATAACAATAGGAAACATTAGCTATGAAGTAGTATAATAAATAATTAACAATAAAAATAATATGGTGCAACACTATAGCATTAGTAAGGAATATGCAATTAAACAATTCAAGATAAACCCCAAGTGCATCCCTAGATGGGATCCAAGACTATATGTAAGCTCCAATATACTACATCATAGTCAACATCATAATATTTAACTTCTTAACTCCTAAGGATCCCTAACCATATACAAGGTTAACATGTCTAGAGTGAATTGTAACTGATATGAAATCCAATGAAAATAATTTTAACTAGAACCACTAGTCATGCTTGATGAAAGTAATATACATCTAAGATATTAAAGAGATAACACCATTTAAATAACATTGACAATTACAACATACTTATCCAAAAATACATTTGGGTATGGAGTAAAAAAATAATCAGGACAAGCCTTCGCAACCAACCAAATTAGCCTAACCATTGGTGGATCTCACTACCTCAATCATCATCTAGATTATGGTTTCAAAAAATAGGGACATGAAGGAAGTTCTAATAAAATTGAATCCTAAAGCAAAAGATATCTCAACAAAAAGACATACACCCACAAAAGGCATGAACACCATCAAGAGAACACTCCATGTAATCAAAGGTAAAAAACATAATGTATAACAGAAATATTATATACCACCTCATCAATACCAAATAATAAATCAACTAAGCATTTGAAATAGGCAACTTATCCATACCGCAATCCCATGATAAAAATTAAGGGATCCAATAATCACTAAAAAACCTAAAATCCCTCTTGTAAATCCAAAATAGTCATCAAGGCCAATAGTGTTTCTAACAAGCATGCAACTAATAATTTGATTTTAAAATAGCAATCAATATAGGGAACTTAGGAGATCATCATGATGTCTCATGACTTCATATGATCCTTGAATAATAAGAATTGGGTCAAAGTGGATAAATAGGAAATAATTGTTTAAATGACTTAAGTAAATTAAAAAATTCTCACTAAAAGATAATGATACTAGCATGGTATTTCCCCATCCCATAAATCAATAACACACTAAGCATTCAAAATCCCATAATAAATCTAGAACTAAAATGTATCAATAAGAACAACACCCAAAAGATTATAATCTAAACCACTTAAATGTTTCCATAATCACCATTAATTATTCTAGGGAACAACATTATACAGTTTGTGACAAGGAAAGAGCTTGTCAATGTTTTACATATAAATACTCAAACTTGGCCAAAATCATTAATTAATACAATAAAGTATATAAATACTTCCCAATAAATTTATATAAATCCAAATGGTCAAGTGTGCCATTTCATATATTTATACCATCAATTCCAATGGAACGCCAACCCAATTCAATTCATGAAGATAAGTTAACGATGAATAAAAAATTATTATTTTTAAGGTTAAGGGGCCCAAACTTTATTTAATTCTATTTTAAACAAAATTATTATATCAATCCAAAACCCTTAACTCCCATTATATCTCAAATCTTTTTAAAAATTAAGACTCTAATTTTTTTGAATGTGAAAGAAGAAATTATACTGATAATATAAAATTTGTCTTGGATTTAAATATACCCAAGTCACTTTTTCCTACTAGATAATATATAGAAAATAAAAACAAAAGATATGTCTATAAAAACATTTAAAACCCATATCGATTCATTCTTCTAGGACAAATACATACATACATAGATAAAACTAATAGATAACACAACAAATTTAAAATGAAGATATGACATTTCTCCTAAAAAAATAGGGTTTAATGAGGTGAATTGGGTGTAGCAGGTTCAATATTTGAAGTTATAGATTTGTATACTATCATAGGGATACACAACCCATCCAAAACACTAACCAAGTCTAAATTTAATCAGTTAACATATATGGAATGGTTTGCATATTCATTCTCTAATATAGGTTTATAGGTAAAATTGGAAAATGTAAACATTAATTATCCTATCCAAGAAAGAATAATGAGAATTTAGTTGGAAATATTTTACCCAAGTAACCCTACAACCAAAACCCCGAATTTCCTCTCCATTATGTTTTCATTCACTTTTCCTGTGTAACTTTTTCTACACATTTTATTTCCTCTTTTCCATTTTGTTGTGTATTCTTATCCTTACCCTCACGTTTTATCTCTCACTCCCCTATGTATTATTTTCCTCTTGTTTTTCTCCCTATGATCCATTCTCCTTCATTTCCTTTTGCCTCCATTATTCCTCCCATGGATTCCTTTTCTTTTTCCTATATTCTCTTTTTCCTCCATTCTATCTCCCCACGGTGCATTTTTTTTCCCAATTTCCCTTTCTCCTATCTACACCTTATTTTTCCTCCTTCAATCCCTATGTTCTTTGTTTTTCCTACCTATTCTTCAATTCCCATTCATCCCCTCTATGTATATTTTTCCCCCTTCCTTCAAACCATCACCTCCCATCATCCTTTACTCACCCTGCCTCCCCCATACTCTCTATCCATCCTTCCTTCTCTCTCTCCTCACATCTCTTTCACTGTCTCCTCTACACTTTTTCTCTACCTACACGTACACCCTTTCTATACTCTACATTTTTTCTACATTCAATATGGAGATAAAGAAAGAGAGAAAGTGTCTCTCCTCAACTCAATCCATCGATTCCATTCCTACTCCCATGTGACCCACCCCCACATCCAAACCTTCAACCAATGATCATTAACAACCTTATCCCAAAATTTGAATTAAAGGCAATGAAATAATAAGGTAATGAATGGAAATTTAAATAATAATTTGAATATTATTAAATTTTAATTAATTATTTAATTATTAATAAAATGATAAAAATTAAAATAGTAGATTAGGTATTATTTTAGGTGTTATCAAATGTTTAAATGTTACATGATCAATTAACTAGGCCAATATAAATTATCCAATCACCATGGTTAATAATTCAATAGGAAAAGGGGTGTCATGGTGACATAGGTCTAGGTAGGTCTCTGAGGGATTCCAATTTAAGAGAGGGTCAGTCCATGAAGACGGGCTGGTAGGGTATACATAAGAGAGAGAGGAGAAAGGGAGTCCAAGTTGATGAAAAATAACATCAAGCAACATGTAGGAAAAAACCATAATGTGATAGGGTGTAAAAAATAAAACACAAGGTATAATAAAATATGACTACATAAAAAATATCACAACTATTCAAAGGCACTATCTAAGAACACCATATTACCCATCAAAATTCATCCAACTACATAGAACTACTCTGCTACTCCAAAAGCTGATACAAACATCCAACCTAGCTCATGGTTAGTACATGAAACCACTGAGTGGATCTATTAGCAGTATTTGATCCAAAAATTGATAAAATGCTAAAATAATAATGAACTATAATCAACATCAAGTATATCCAATAATCCATACATCACCAATACATAATTAAAAACATGATAAAAATATCAACTTGTAGTTGAATATCATAGCATCAAAATCCAATAACACAACACAAATAATAAAGGGAGTACAATAATAATAGTACACATGTTATATAAATAATCTAAACAATCATGTCAAGGTGTACAAGGGTAGGATTATAACACATGGCCAAATAATTTATCATGTTTAATAAAATTTAAATATTTTATTCTGAAATAAATAACAAATTTACATGTAAAAAGGTTTAATACTGATAAATAAACTTATCTTTGGTTAGGATATAGTGGTAACATGCCTATTTTAAACAAATAAAAATCTAGTATCATAATTTTTATGCGAAACCTGTACATTTTGAAAATATGTTTTACTATATCCATATCTATAAATCCTTATCAAAATGAAAAAAAGTCCTCAATTTATTCAACTCAAAGAAGACCTAAAACTAGGTGTAATAGTATAATTTTTACTTCGTAATTACACTTTAATTAATCCAATAACACACCACCTTACTCATGAGCTTAATCATGCCAATTCTAAAAATCAGAATATAACATTAAGGATAAACAATCTCCATAAAATAGGGACTCAATTGAGGCCAATCTAGACATATGAACCTTATTTTTAATATATAATTTGATTTTGGGATCATTTGGTCCCACTTGAACTACTTATTGAACTGGAATTATTTGATTTAGACAACTAGAAACTCAAGAGAGG
>JARHVA010003854.1:1435000-1437500 GCA_037957365.1 Torreya grandis
TGTGTTATAAAGCTCTACTCCATTATGGAATTCCCTATAAATTAACCATGGGTTTAGTTATAGGAGTTTGAGTAACCTCAACCTCTAAAGTTTCTAGATCTGAGTCTAATGAAGCATGATATTTGAGACTAAATATTGTCAGAAGCTCATATGAGGAATTCTTCCACCAAGTTGAAATAGAGTTTCTTTTGTTGAAGTTGTTACACTCTTGAGTGAAGTGCCCTATGTTAAGGTTCCTATGACACCTAAAAGGTAGGCATTCATAGACTAGTTATTGATTCCATACTATGTTCTCAACAATCAAATTAATAGAAAATGGAAGATCGACATAAGTATCAATTAAAATTGATCTTTTAGTAAAGGTAGTATGGGAGAACATAGATGTGGTAGGGCCAATTTGTTAGAATTTTCCGGAAGAGTTAAACTTGACTCTAAATAGGGTTTATCCCATAAATGTAGTGGACATGAGAGAGATGTACACAAATGGGTCTGGTTAAGAAGGATTCAGTGAGAGGGTTGAAGATTAGAAACTATGTTTTCATGATAAATTGATGCCTACCCAAGTTCTTCTATTTTTAAAGAATTATATCTTTGTCTGAAATGAGATGGAAGATATTAAAGAAAAAACCTTTTACATAGGGGTATAGTTCAATTTTACCTCTAAGAAGGGGATTACACTATTTCAAAAATCAAACTTTTAGATATGGGAGATTTGGTCATAGGTTGTAAAAGTAGCAAATAACCCTTCCTAAAATATAGATCCTATTGACCAGCATCGATTGTAGAGCTTCCTTATCCAAGTAAATAGAGGGGTTTTATATCATTGGGTTGATAAGATTGAACTTTCCCTTTGACTGTTATCAGGAAGGGTCTTGACATCTAACTACTTCTGTAAAGGTTTTGCAGTTCCCTTCCCTTGCCTTCTTCACCATCTTCTAGTCCTTGTTAACCATTGAATGTGTCTCTAGTGGGATTGTTTGATGTTGTAACATGGAAAATATGTATCTATTATTTAATTTTATATGTAAATTAATAATCAGGTTAAATATATAATTGTTTTTCTTTAATATATAACACAAATCATTGTAATGAGTTAATATAGAAGATGATGAAGAAGATGTGATCAAGATGTCATAACCAAATATATATCTCAATAAATCATCAATCATGACCACATAATCAATCCTAGCAAACATAAAATTGTAATATTACATAAAAAGAAATTCCTCCTTAGAATGTCTAACACACTAAGCCCAAAAGTTATTGCATATGTGTGTTTGGGCATTAGTTCCAAATAACACATCTAGTTTTAAACCCTTAACAAATTCTCTATGGGAAATTTATATGGTATCTTATTTGAGGATATTAGTAATATCATTAAATTCACGTAATGCTTCAATATCCATTCTTTCATTTAGTGTAGAGGGAAATATGGAGCATCTAACATATTTTTTATGTATACACCAAAAGGCTAATTGGAAACATGACACAAACCCTCTCTATATTATTTAAAGACCATTTCATTTCCTTGAAATTCTAGATGATTAACGTAATTTAGTATCTTATTGAGAATAATATTGCAATGGAAAATTCAAAAAGATACACATTGGAGCATGATGGTTGATACAAGGAACATGATTGAACACCATCCACCAAAATCCCTAAATAATAAATTTATTCTCATTATGATTTCACCATTGAATTGGAAAGCATTAGTAGGTTAGTAAAAGTGGTGCATTTATTTTTAGATTAGTGAAAAATTATCACATTCTATCTTTTTTTATACTCTTTATTTGAATAATAATCCATGTACAATTCTAGATATGATTACCACCTATCAATTTGACCAGTCACTAATTAATTTATACCTTACAATGTTACTAATTTAATCACCAAAAAATAACCATGGGAATTGGTATAATTACAGTCTCTTATAATCTTTATCAAATCCTTAATCTAATATTTTTTACACTCTATGAGCTACTTAATCCACTCAACTAACATAGGATATTTTTTTTATTTGGCAAGGTTTGGATATGTGTTTTTTAATATATTTAATTTTAAAATTTTCTTCTACATATCTATTTTTCGATAAAGGTTATAAGGGGCCATAAAAATAGAATAATGGAGGGTTTCCTAAGAAAAAGTGGAACTAAAAACTACATTATGAAATTAAAATTAAATTGACATAAAATTAAAGGTTTTTACCTCTTCTCCTACATGGAATTATCAATAATTTTACTCATGATCATGGTGAAAAAATATAGAGGAAATGGAGCTAGCTATAAATAACTGAACAAAGAGTGAATGAGGCAAAACATTAAAAAAACATTTTGATTGAGAAAAATGGAAAATAGAGGCTCAGGGGTGATATGTGAGTGAAAGTTATTCTATGAGTGACTATATAAATTATATTTTATATCTTGACATGAAAATGACCAAAGATATTGTGAAGGTGTGATTATTTTCTCCTTGATATTTCGTTATATGGATACATGAA
>JARHVA010003854.1:1442500-1490000 GCA_037957365.1 Torreya grandis
AGTATGTACGTGTTTTTTAGTGATACCAATATTAATGATTGAAAAAACTATATTTTTTATTCTACAGATATCCACTCAATATGCCATAGAACATATAAATCCTTTAATTATTCCCAATGTGCAATAATGTCACATGTAATTAAAATTAGGTCTAATAAAATTTTATGGAATGGATTATACACTAGGACATATAACAAATAGAAAGCTTTATGTCCTGAGGAATTAGGAGGGATATATGAGGAAAAGTGAAGACTATTGCTTGAATAAAAATTTATATTTTGCATGATTAGATTTTATATAATTATTGAAATATAATGTTTGGATAGCCTTAATGAGTATAAATATATCCAAAAATAAGGGATACTTATATGTTCACCAACGAAATAAGGTAGCTTTCATTCCTCATTTGTGCTTTTATAAACATGTTTAGTCACATTTTTACCAATAGAGAAGGTAATCAATGTTTTGATAAAAAATGTTAGAGGGAGATATTGTAGAACCTGTCATGTCTCTTGTGCACCTATGTCATGTTCAAAAATGGATTATGTAAGAAGCTTACTATATGTAATAATTGTTGGGTGGTTAACTATAATTGTAGTTTGTATTCTAGTTATCATATTGTTGTATGTTTTATATTTATTTTTAACTTTAGTAGTATCCACAACATTGTATTTAAGAATAATGGGGAGGGTTACAACTGGTTATAAATAAGCATTTGATGACATATTGAAAGCATTCTTGAAATGTGGATGTTCACTCCTTCAACATTACATGTTGTAAGGTATGTTTTATGGCCTTTATTATTGATAAACATGCCTTAAATTACTTTCAATGGCCATAATGATTTATACATACATTAAAAACTATCCCCCTTTCTTTGAAAACATGTATATTTGATATAGCCTTCAACCACATAATGGATTGAAAAATCCATTTACACCCAATCTCATTCAAAAACATACAATATCTTCTCATAAATCTTGTATCAACAATTAACTATCATCAAATGCATAAACTCATAAACTAGATTAAACAATATATCTCCAAAACACATACATGACTTTACCAACATCCTAAATAAGCTCCTCAAAGGCTTCATTGAAGCCTATCATCATAAACACACCACATTCCAACCTAGCTTACCCAAAAAATAGAAGAAACATGCATTTAAAGATTTACAAAGGAAGAATGAGTGAAAAAAATAAAAAGGGATCCAAAATTCATCTCACTCCTTCACAAAGAGGGAATATTATCAACAAATAAGGTGTACCCCAAGATAATCCATGCCACATGCTTCATGGGGTAATATTTGACCAATTACAAAGCATGTTTAGAAATTTTGCACCATCTTCAAGTATGGTCTTAGTGAAAAAGTAGTTGTTAATATGAAATAGTGATTCATGTCTCTCCACTTAGCACAAGCTTAAAAAAGGGGTATGTCTGGCTTTTAATCACTCTTTTCATGTCTAACATGACAAATTAAACCCATGCTACCTAATCAATAAATAATAGTGTTATGGAATCCTCAATAGGATTAATAATGTCTGTCACATCATCAATGAATAGTTCCCATTAATAGTGTTGCATGAAAAGTGCTTTTTTCACCATATTATTCTATTTTGATTAAAATAAGCTTAGCTCTTATGAGTTATATTTATTTTATACTTTCCATTCATTTTTTAAAAATAAGAAAATTCAAACCACTTTGTTGATGGGTGATGCATGATTATCCTTATCCTGGGATGTTCCTGCATCAGACACCTAAGGTAAATAATGTGATCTCATGATCACATAGATGCAGTAAGTAGTAGAACCACTCTTTTTTTCATGAGGAGTAATGACATTTACTACCCATTCCAACACACTAAGTGAATTAAGGGAATATTCTTTTTTGTCTCCCCTTCTAGTTTGTACACATTAGACCCAAAATTATCTTCATCTTATAAAATCTCATCCATATCCTAATGGATGCATACGTGGGATCCAAACCACCAAAAAAACTCATGCAATGACACCCACCATAAACTAAAATGAAACACCTCCACCAATATGCTCTATTATACATATTATAATCCCATGTGAGTTCAATCGCACCACTAGCAAACCACCTCCACCAAAATCCCACCTAAAATTCTTCATCCATCATCCAACCACATGTTGCATTATCCACACCATAACATATCATCACTTTCATCTCCTCTCTCATGGCTAAAATAACATTATCCTCATTCTTCTCATGTGCACTTTCTTTCATATCAATCACTTCTATGGTTTCCTTGATGGAAACCTTCATCTTCCCACAAATTAAACTTTCTTGTTCTACACTATCTTGCACACAAACTAAATACATTATTTCCTTCATTTAAATCCCTAAATTGTTTTAAATAATTTTTTATTTTACATGCATCTATTCATTGATGCTATCCTCTTTCTAAAAATCTTCATGGATGCAACTTTCATCACCCACATGCCATACTACATGACTACAAACATCTTCCACATGTAAATCTACATTGTTCATTGTTCATTTTCCTTCAACCCTATAATGCTGAAATAATCCTCCACATGTATCTCATCTTGGATGCAATTTTCTTCATTATTTGGCCACTCTATATGGATAAAACTTTATTCCATCTTCAACTCATAATCAACATTAGGATCTGCACATAGAAGCCTTTCCTATACAACAATCATGCTCCACATGATTTATATGTCACTATGGGATACCAAGGGGCCACCCAAAAAAAAATCTCATAGTTTTTTTATTCTCTTCCATATACATATCTCCATGTTTACACTCTTAAATATTTCATCTATATATTTTTTCTTTAATGAATCCATGTTACTTTTACGGAGTCACATATCTCCCAAATCATTTCTTCCTTCATGTCACAATCCTCAACTCTTTCTAGAAATAACCACAATAATCTACTCGAAGTCTTCAAATTATTCATACTTTATTTATTTTTTGGTACTTTTCCACTATTTTTCTCCATATTCAAAACCTATAAAATACATAACACATAATTCACTCTAGCATCTCAACAATCTCCTCCTAGTAAGATTCAAAGTTTATTTGATACCAGTTGATGTGGCATCTAACCACATAATGGATTCAAAAATCCATCTACTCACAATCTCATTCAAAAACATACAATATCATTTCATAAATATTCTCTCCATTCTCATTAATTATCATCAAAGACATAAACTCAATAACTAGCTTCAACAAGCTATCTCCCAAATAATGGCTCCTCAAAATATTCACACAAGCATATCCTCATAAAATCAGCCCATTCTAACATATCCTTCCTAAGAAGTAAAAAAGCATGCATTTAATGATTTCAAAAGGAAGAATGACTGAAAGAAAAACAAATGGGTCCAATATATGTCCCACTCCTTCACATGGAGGGAATCTTGTCAAGAGACAAGGTTTACACCAAGATAATCCATGTCAAATTCTTCATGTGGTCATCTCTAACCGTGTAAAAAGCATATTTGGAAAGTTGGCACCACCTTCAAGTAAGGTCACATGGAAAACTTGGAAGCCAACCTGAAATAGTGATTCATGTCTCCCCACTTAGCAAAAACATCCAAAAGGGGTAGGTTTGCCTTTTGACCACTCTTTTCATGACCCACATGACAAATTCAACCCATGACAAATAAAAACTCTATAATAGTGTTCTGAACATCTCATTATGATGAATATTGTTTTCCACATCATGAGTGAATAATGTTTTCCCATTGCATCAACATTCACTATATTTAGTGTGATATTTAACCAATTTAAGATATCTTCATAACATTTTTTAGCATTAACACCAAAAATTTCTTATTTGGTTAACAAAAATGGATCTTCAATAGTAAAATGATGAATTCTTTCATCGATTCATTCATTACTACATTGATTTAATGTTTTCATGTAGTGATAAAAGAATAACCTTACATAACCCATTCTCTAGGGTCTTCCCAATTTAATGGATATATGTTGGCCATATTTTATAATCATAAATATCCATGAATGGATGTAGATCCTCTATGTTACTAGTCATACTTAATAATAAAAATATAAACTAGTAAATAAAATATTATAAGATTTTAAATGCAAGTAGAATAATCAAATAAAGGTTAAGTATCAATAAAAGTACCAATGATCCTTTGTATGGAGATGATTTTTTAGTATTTCCTCACAAAATATTGAAATTATTTTATCAATGTATGAAGATGAAAGATTCATATTTCTCTAATATTTTAGATTCTCTAATGATCACCATTATTTGAGAGAGATCAAGGGATGCCTGACATGACTTTATGTAGATTTTGTTACTTACTGTTTATTGCACTTAAGGTAAAAAAAAAAATTGGGCACCCCAATTGTTTTATCATATTTGTTATTTCATATACACACTTGGACAAAAATTACCATGTACCTCTAAGTGTAATCCAAATAACATTAGTTGACGTGTAATTGTAGCGTTAAGTAGTTGTTTTATGTGTGGCTACAAGTATGAAATATTAATTGGAAAATTAACCCCATTATTATTTTTTAAATATTACTAATATTCCTTGGATTTTATGTTTCATGATTAGGTTCAAAAATAAGTATTGAAATCATGGATCATTTCTAAATTAGTTATCTTGGTATTGAAGAACATACATAATATACACATGAAATTGAAATTTATGAATATGAGTTTGTTGATACATGACAACTTATATTGGGAAAAGAGTAAGTAATACAATAGAAAATAATCTCTTTAAATTGTATTCATTAATAAATAACCTACTAACATTTGTATAATTCATTATAAATGTTAGATGACTTATTAATGTAATCCCTTATTTGGTCTATCTCTCATCATTCATTTTGAGAGATGCTACAAAAGATGATGTTTTATCATTTTTTAGATTTGTATATATGTCTGTGTCCACACAAAAGTATATATATTATTTATTTCCATGTCTCCCATGTCCATAGTAATATAAAAAGGTTATTTGATATAAATTTAGGTTGAAATCAGAGTACAATAACTTTATGATGTTCAATGATAACATCTCTATAATAGTGGTCATTTTTCACACTATATTGTATTTATATCATGACACATGTTATAATTTAAAATTAATTGTATGGTTTTTTATTTTATCTAATTATTTTAATCTCAAAGATTTCAATATTTATAACTCAACATGGTAAAAACAAAAAAATAGATGATATATACTCATGAAAGCTAATAGTGCAACCATTATATTTGTATATTCCACCAATTGAATGGCATAGTTTTGAAATTGTATTAAATCATGAAATAATCATTTCCCCAAATTTAGTGAGGCTATACAGAACTCCAAGTTGTATAACTAGGTCCATGTTGTTAAAAGTACAAAACTGATTATTATTTCTATGTAATACATCAATAACGTGTATGTTTGCTATGGTAAATCCTTATATTATTACCTAGATAAAGTTTCTTATGGATGAAATATGCATTTATGAATTAAATTCAAACTATCTTTTCATTGAAAATATTTTGAAGTTTTTAAATAGAAAGATCATAGAGTGTGGGGTTAATAGTAGTTTTTTATGTATGGTAATCAAGTCACCCAGAAAAAATTATTTCATCATTGTGTAGTGCACAATTAGAATGATTTATTTTTTGTTATCTAATTCTCCATGGATGTCTAAAATTATCATGAAGTAAAACATAAATTCTATTTACTTCTAATTTTAGTTACATTCAAATATTTTGGATATAAAAAACTATAGTGAAAAGAACTAATTGTAAGAGAGGAATAATATCTTAATTATACAGAGGGTGTAAAAGAAAATACACATGCTATATGCTCTTAGTAGATAAGATATAGGTTATTTATATGCATAATAACATGATAACATATTAAATAAAGGAGAACAACATTATTAGCGTAAATGTGAATGTACAACTATTTAAAATAGTTTAGAAAAATATAATATCAGAAAATTATTTGGTTATTTTACAAAATCTATATATGGAAACATGTTATATGATGCAGATAAATAAATATAATTTAATTTTGAAACACTACATGAATTTTTATTTATTATATGGGAACATATAAATTATAATCACCACAGGATAATTGAAATCGAAAGTCTCATAAAAGATATGTATTGTCTATTATTTTTGTAAATAAAAATAAAATGTTATGTGGATGCGGAACTATTTCAATGTAACCAATAGAAAATACCGATGATGTATAAATGGATATAAAAATGAGAAATTTATGGATATAACTAAATACCACCACCAATGTAATTAAAAGACTATAGTCAATTTACTCTGTTGGATTTTGATAATGGTCTATGGAAACTCAATACAACAAAAAACAATTTTTTTAATTTGAAAATTGCATATATGTAAATATTGAAAATGTAATTAGATGGAATATTTAAGTACACATATACAAAATCATCATCGAAGGTATCAATTAAAGATGAATTTTATGGTGAATATTCATCCTAATTTCCTTTTTAAAAAGTGAAATGTTTTTTTCCTTATCATTGTACATCTCCATTTGTGTTGCCCTAGTGAGATGATATTTATAGAAGATATTATTTTGACTATCTCCAAAACCTCATAAAGAGATGATAAAATATTTTATTGGTCTTTCAACATACAACAATTTTTATAGTAAAAACATATCAAATGATGTTATTCATATTATACATGTTTTATCTTCTAATATGAATTTGAATGCATATTTATATTCATAATATTGTACATCAATGTTACATCTTTGACAATGTCAAGATGCATCAACTATTTGAATCACTATTTTACATTGTTTATTGTTAAGTAGAGTAATGCAAGCAAGATAAATAAAAAGATGGCATTTTAATGTATATGACTATTACTTCCAATGTAAATTAAATGTATTTATAAATAACCCATGAGGTTTTTATGTCTATATCTATTTTATGTTCACCAAAACTTAAACTTAGTGATGATGATGGAAAACTTGTACCATTGTTTAGGTACCATCTCCTAATTTCATGTTCCTTAGGTATATCTAGATTAATGAATAATTGTCTATTTGAGTTGGTTATTATTTTTTTCCATTATTTGTTTGAGTTTTACCATTTTTGACTACAAGAAATAGAATTGATAGTGTCTCAAAATCATACAAACTAGCTAAAAGTTTCCCCTCTTCACATAAATTTACCCAAACTATTGATTTAATAGTATATTTAAAATTGTCTTGTAGTATTAGTTTTTTTTGTATTCGAGGTTTCATATCATCTTGTGGGAATATAGTATAAATAATAGATACATAATTCCAATACTGCCAATCTTTATGTTTATCATTACATCTTTTATATCCTTTACTTTTTTGAAGTCAAATTGGTATAGTTTTATACTAGGATTTTCTTTTGAATAATATTTAATAGAGGATGTCATGTTGAGGATGATATTTCACAGATTTTTTGAGCAATTGTATTTTCTTCATATTTAAAATTACCATCACAAATTGAGTATATTTTTCTATTTTAATTTTGATTGAAGAATATATTTACTTCTTGGATGGAAGAAGTCCTAGTGATAATGTCTCCTCGATTATCTATGATGTTTAAGATAGAAACCTACCCTTTACAATTGGTGCTTGTTTAGGTATGTGCAATCCCATTTTTTTATAAATATACCATTTATAATATAAGTTTTTAAAAAAATAAATAAATTTATAACTATAGTGTATGTATTATTTGCATTCATTCTCCTTCATATGTCATTTCTGATACTTTGTTCAAAGAAATTTCTTTATTCCAACTAGACATTTTTGTGGAGTCTAAATTTGGTGTATAGATGAGGAATTGAGATATATTTTAATCAATGTGGATACCTTCCAATGAAACAAAATATAATAAAAAAATATTTATCATAAGATTTTATTAAATGAAAACAAGGTAAATCAAATGATGGAAATTGAATGTGGAAGTGTATTTTGTCTTTTACTGTCTATATTTTAATATGTGTTTAAAATGATTGTATCTGAAATGTAACATTTCACATTTTTTTATATCTAAAATAAATAACACTAAAATATGAATTTTATATTATATATAAAATATTTCTTTGGCATTGTATAATTTTAAAATATAAAGAAAAAACCAAATATAATTAAAACAATAATAAAAATTAATATAATCAAAAAATTAATGAGTCTGAGTTTCTATCAAGTGAAAAAAAGACAAATAAAGATTGATAATTCAATGTGGAAGTGTATTTTGTATTTTAGTGTGTATATCTTAAGAAATATTTAAATACATTTTATATGAAATTTAACATTTAATTTTTTCTAGATTAGAAAAATCAAGAAAATTATAATATGAATTCCACATTGCACATATATTTTTTTTATTATTGCATAGTTATAGAATGTATAAGCAAAGAAAAATTAGAAAAATGAAGACTAATAATACAAGAAATTAAGATCAATATAAATTTGTAAATAGAATTAGAATTATACAATGAAAATGATAACAATGAAAAAACCTTTAACAGTTCCAATTTTTTTGTATCTATTACAAGAATTTGTTTCCCATATCCATACCATACACAATCTTAAATAAAAATTAATTTCTTTAATGCATATATGAAATAATTTACATCATTGTTAATATATAAACTTCAAAATAAAATAGAGCTAATTTAAACTGTTTAACATTTTGAAGCCTTTTTTTTGCTCTATTTGAACAATGTAATTTGGACATGGGATTGGGAACATGGATTCCATTTTGGACTAATGTATGGATAGGATCATATTTCATGGCATGGTCAATAATATCATATGTGATACCAAAGCCTCTAGATTATGTTTTGTTTATTTTAAAACATGTAATTAAAATTGTAAAAATGTATACAACTTAAAGAACAATCCATTATGTTTTATTTCATATCAATGATAGAAAGGTTTAGAATTATATAATGGATGACATGACTAACATTTTTTATTCTATTGAAAATTACTTCAAATTGTATTTTTCTAATAGACAATGACCATGTTAGAGTCTCATTTCATTTTGGACTCCTAGTTATCATCATATTAAAATATTAGAGGGAAAAAAACAAGTAATACAAAATAAAATTTGAGTATAATAAAAATTACATACTATACATAGTTTATTTTTAAATTATTATATATATATATATATATATATATATATATATATATATATATATAGAATTAGAATTATACAATGAAAATGATAACAATGAAAAAACCTTTAACAGTTCCAATTTTTTTGTATCTATTACAAGAATTTGTTTCCCATATCCATACCATACACAATCTTCAATAAAACTTAATTTATTTAATGCATATATGAAATAATTTACATCATTGTTAATATATAAACTTCAAAAGAATATAGAGCTAATTTAAATTGTTCAACATTTTGAAGCCTTTTTTTTGCTCTATTTGAACAATGTAATTTGGACTTGGGATTGGGAACACGGATTCCATTTTGGACTAATGTATGGATAGGTTCATATTTCATGGCATGGTCAATAATATCATATGTGATACCAAAGCCTCTAGATTATGTTTTGTTTATTTTAAAACATGTAATTAAAATTGTAAAAATGTATACAACTTAAAGAACAATCCATTATGTTTTATTTCATATCAATGATAGAAAGGTTTAGAATTATATAATGGATGACATGACTAACATTTTTTATTTTATTGAAAATTACTTCAAATTATATTTTTCTAATAGATAATGACCATGTTAGAGTCTCATTTCATTTTGGACTCCTAGTTATCATCATATTAAAATATTAGAGCGAAAAAAACATGTAATACAAAATAAAATTTGAGTATAATAAAAATTACATACTATACATATTTATTTATTTTTAAATTATTATATATATATATATATAAGTTAATTTAATATTTATATGACCTAATAAAATAAAATGAATGCATGAAAAAATATAAGATTATATAATATAAAGTTTATTACAAACATTGATTTAGTTTACAAATAATGAAGCTAAAGCTTTAGCCATAAAAGCTACCATTTTTTTGCTATGAGGCAAGACCACAAGAAGATAATGACAGAATATTACTCTAAAATTTTGGTAGGATATTTATATTGTACGAGAAAATTTTATCTAGAGTCTTGGAATTTAAGGATTTTAGTTTCTCAAATTAAGCAAGTATGGAATGACTACGAGGATGTAATTCCAATCTCTGTCAGAAGAGGTCTGAATAAAGTGGCTTATTTTTTTGGCTAAGACTAGCGTTGATAGATAACATGGAGTCTAGTGGCACAGTCACATGACTTAAAATGAAGAGAGGATTCGATTGGTTGATGAGAAAATTCAAAAATTATCCAGTCTTGAAAGGCAATGTTTGGATCAGTTTTGGAATTCATATTTCTCTAGGAATCCTCCTTCTACTGCTTTGTATTTTGAATTATTACCAATGTTTTATAGTCACTCTCTCCTCCCTATTAATTCTGGTTTTTAATATACATTTTTTCAAAACTTTTTCAAAAAAACATTGATATAGTTTAGTAAATTTTAAAATATATGCATTACAATAGAATATGTCAATAAAGTTGGATGTACACAATGTTTTCTATATGTTTATGGAATACACATTTATTTTTTAAATATAATAAGTAAATGATGCATCTATTAATAATATGAATTTTAATATATATTAATATTTATTTGTAAAATGTTTTTTTAGTATAGTAATGTCTTTCAAACTTTCCTTCATATACAATATAATTAATATATATTATTTTCAAAATAAAATTAATTTAAATAGATATGATTGATGTGTATTTTTTTCGTAAATTGGAAATCACTAATAAAAATTTCACATTAAGCTAAAATTTACAAAATTCCCATTTTAAAGAAATTAACATCAATATATTGTAGTGATAAATTTATTATCAATATCCAACATAAATTAAGATTTCCATTCCATTATAATATTATCAATAAAGAATAAAAAAATTATAATACTAGTAAAATTATAATATTCAATATAAATTTTAATGGTAATTTGAAATAAGTTTACATTAAGTTGACTTAATATATAAAAAATATATATTTTTTTTTAATATTGGGAAAAAGTATGTTAATTAAAATTAGGTGCCCACCCCTAATCATGAAACTAATATAAAATACTTCAAAGCCCAGATTTTCAAGAAGACAAGATAACCACCATAAGCATGAATCTAAAATAAATGCCTAGAAGGCTAGATATTCAAAAAGGTAACTCATAATAATAAAGTACCAAGATGAAACTATGAGACTTCAAATTTGTTTTCGTTACTCGATCTAAGGGTCATTTTTATAGGTTCCAGCTTGCCTTGTCCTTTTTTCTAATTTTTTTGCCCACAATGGTTTAATATCCCCCTTCTTTAGTATAAATTATATTGGATATATCTAAAGAGACTACATAATTGAAATATTTCCAAGGATTTTGGACCAAATATTCCACTTGATTCTAACATAATAATGTGTGTAACAAACCGTTTCCCTCTAAAGGAGACTAAGTCGATGCTTGTGGGATTTTATCATAATAATAATAATAATAATAATAATAATAATAATAATAATAATTATTATTATTATTATTATTATTATTATTATTATTATTATTATTATTATTATTATTATTATTATTATTATTATTATTATTATTATCTTATATCAATACCTCAAAAAAATTCTTTGGATCATTAATTTATCCATAGTTAAAACATCCAAGAAAGGAACAATGTTAATTTCATATGTTTCCTATACTTCTAATGGTTTTTTTGGTTTTTGGTTTTCATTATCTATATTTACGTATTTTTATGGATCAAGATTTTCACTTTCTAAATCTGACTCAAGAGAGGGGTATTCTACCAAAAATCCCTCTTCTACATTTTACCACTCCAAAAGTTATATCTATATGACCTGTTCTCAACCACTTGTAGCACTAAAATGACAATACCTCATAAGGGATGGGTTTTTTCCATGTTTGACCCTAAATAATTCAAGTCAATAAGTGTTGGGAGATTTTAAGTAACATTTAGATTTTATAAAATATGGGAATAGGTAGGGTGTTTCATGAGAGTAGTATTAGGATATAATAATTACAATTCACCTAATGTATTATGTATACATTCAAAACAATATTCTATCTACAATTAGAAAGGGAGATGGGGAAACCTTACCCAAAGTGATCTGATGCTGAATGTTTTAGTTAAAGGGTTTAATGAGGGATACCAAGGTTTAAAATGTAAAATATTATTGTGAGTACCCTTTATATTAGTCTCAAATATTAAATGTTTGTTTTTTAAATAGATAAAAAAATAAAAAAAGAAGCCTTTTACATAGGGGAATACACTTAGGGTACCTTTCATTAAAAGTTTGCATTTTTTCTTTATCGAGTCCTTTAGATATTATAATGATGGCCATAGATTGGAGTAGAAACATATCATACGCCTACATGAAAAACATTTATCCCAATTCAAAATGTCTTTTCCAATATTTATCCTTAAAAAGTTAGAAAGTGGTTAGTTTTATTTGGTGAGATAGCCTTCCCGTGATGATTTCTTACATTATCTACAAATGAGGCATAGTTTCCCTACATCCACCCTTTTGTATTTATTCTTCCTCTATTTTTTTCACCATTGGAAAAGTATGGCATGGATCCTATAGCTTTTCATCCATAAAATATGAAATGATAACTCCATCCTTATTTAAGTTTGATGATTGTTTTCCAACTATCTACTCACACCAAATTGTTTTCACCATTGAGCCAGGGTCCTTTAGGTTAATCTCATTATAGACCTTACTAAAGCCCATAAAGATACACTTGATCCTAAAAATATATTTATTAGTTAGATACAATAATCGAATGATATATATGTGATCAATATGACATTTAATTTATGTTCCTCTTTATCATTATCATGTTATTTGTTAGTATAATTACATGTTTCAAAATATCCTTTATATATAATATACCAAATATATATTTTTTTCAAAGGAAAAATAATTTAAATGTTTAGGATTGTTGTGTATTTTTTCTAAATTTCAAATGTTGAATAACAATTTCACATTTTACTACAATTTAGTAAAATCCCATTTTATATAAAATACCATAGATACATTATAGTGATGATTATCTTAATAATGACATATGCCACATAAAATAAAGATTTCATTCCATTATAATATAATCATTAAATAATAATAATAATAATAATAATAATAATAATAATAATAATAATAATAATAATAATAATAATAATAATAAAATTTTGATATTCACTATATATGTTAGTGGTAATTTTAAATAATTATATATTAAATCGACATAATATCTTTAAAAATATAATGATGGACATCAATGTTTTATAAGGGAGTGTAATTACATGCATTCTGTTTGAAAAAAATCAAAATATTTTAGATCTAATTTTTAGGTAAAATATTTTGAGATTAAAATTCACATGTGGATTAGTTTAGATAAAAATTTTACTTAAAAAATTATATGCATATAAATTTTGGGTTTTATATGGATCTAAAGTATAAGTCAATAGACACACTTTTGAGTATGACATTCTCCTATGAGAACTCTTTCACCAATAGAATATAAATATGTTTCTTAATAACCAATTAAACCAAATTACAATTTAATATTAAACTATAATGACATATTTATGTAGTTATTGTGTTTAATGCCATAAAACAAACTACTTTTCAAGACCATATTGCTGTTTAAATACCACTAACATCATTATATAAAAATTAAACCACCAATAATTTAATGAACATAATAATACTTAAAGAATTAATTGTATGTAAAAGTTTTTTAAAGTAACTTAACAAAGGACACCCACCCCACTTACCATTAAGTCACTTTAAAAACCTAACATCCAACTAGGGGCATGCTATAAGAGCTTCAAAGGTATTAAGATCCTTCTATTAATTCTAACTCAGGGTATGAAACAAATGACTTGTAATTATTTTGTTTGGAATTATAAAAATGCTTTAATTTGTTCCCCAAAGATTTCAATGTTAAATATCTATATAAATTTATATGAAAAAATATATAATATTCTATAGAAGAGATACACATGTGGCATATATAATGTTTTAAAATCAAAACAAAATAATTTTTAAGATGTTGATTGTTCATCTAAAATTATAAATAAAAATAAGAGTTATTTTTTTGTATTATGAGGATGTTCTTTAATTACCAATTTTTTTAATTTAATGCTTTTACCATTTAAATTTCTTGTGTTGTTGTTTGAATCAATAATTTATACGTTGATATTTTAATAGGACTTTTTAATTTTATAGGTTATTTTTTACAACATTAATAACAAATATTATTTGCAATATATTATATTTACCTTTGTTGTTATTTATTAGTTCAATGCATACACCTACTTTCACATATATTTTATTGAGATTATTCAATAATTCATAATATTTTGTAGTGTTTTCAAATTATATAAGATCTCATTTCTACATGTATAATTTTTTTTAAAAGGGGGGTAAAAACTTTATTAATCTCAAAAAACCATAATACAAAGCAAAAAAAGGCTGAAGCCCCCAAAAACCAAAGAGAACACCAGAAAAAGACTAGCAACAACCATCACACACATATACCAGTACTATCCTCACTCAGAATCCTCTCCATATTCTGGCTTACCTCCATGGGCAGCTGCGCCCACTCATCTACCTTCCGACCCTCTGTCTCCTTCAAGGCCCACTTGGCCAAACAATCAGCCGCCCTATTCCATTCCCTCAAAATGTGGGAAGAACTCATCAGAATCCATGAGCAAGCTAATCTGTAATATCTGCTACACAACCAAGGAAAGTTGCTAGCTCACATCAGTGATTTTCCTATCCAAGATCAAATTGATTATGATTTGAGAATCAGCCTCGCATATCACCCGTCACCATCCTAAATCATAAGCTCTCCTCAAAGCATATAAAATAGCTAGTCCCCCCATCCTGTTAACCATCTACTCCCCCATATGAGCTGAGAGAATAAAAACTACAGATCTCGAGGCATCTCTACCAATCCCTATGATTCCAGTCGGGCCTAGGTTACCCCTGGAGGAGCCATCTGTGTTAACTTTTAAAAAATCCTTGGGAGCAGGCATCCATCTCCCACTCCTTTGAATTCATTGGTTTCCTCCACCACTTCTCCTAACACAGGTGAAGGCTAGAGAAATACCCTACATACCAAACCTGTCAACTAACTCTACGTCCCCCTTAGCTAGAGGCAAAATGACCTCACTCTTTTCTTCTATAGTTTCTTGGACCATTCTTATAATTCAACTCAACACCTATTGAACTCCCAATTTGAAATCATTAAAAATTCTTTAGTTTCTCTCTAACCAGACCTGCCATAGCAAAAAAATAGGACCATCATACTAGGCATCTTGTAGGAAGTGCACAATAGAGGGTAGTCTACCTAGATTCAACCAAAAATTGGCAAGGGATGAGGCATGCACACACTGACACCTCCACATGCCCCACCAAGCATGCCACAATTAGTAAGTAAATAGGCATCTGAAAAATAGATGAGGCAAATTCTCCTCCTCGCCACCACACAAAACCCAGCACAAAAGGCTGACAAAGCCCCTCTTACGAATGTTCTCCCAAGTAATGTAGTGGTTCCAGGCCAACATCCATATAAAACAATTGCACTTCAGCCATGAGAAGCTGGTCTAGGCCCTCTTCCACCAAGGAACCTCCCTTCCCTTAGCAAATTGCTGTGTAACCAAATCCTGGTAGCCAGATGAAATAGTATATTTCCCTTTGGGATTAGGGGACCAAGCAAACTCATCACCTCCCTTGAGAGTGAATCAATTGTGACTATCAAGGATCAAATACAGCTTCACACACTCTGCCTCCATATCCATAATCGGCCACTACTTAGGTCACTTCCATCTCACTTTCGTCAACTGGTCATGAAGAAGGAAGGTTTTAATGTCTTTTACCCTATTCCATCTAGCCTCACAAAATCTCTATGAAAGTGTGTATAGGTGAGGATACTGAGTAACTATGGGGGAATAGCCATCCCAAGAGTCATGCCAGAATTGTGCCTCCATCCCCCTTTTGCAAATCTAGAAAAGACCTCTTTTGATCAGAGCAACACTTTTCTTAAGTGTATCCCAAATCACTGACCCATTCCCAGACAAGCTATACCTTTGGAGATCCTTCTAGGGGATTCCAAGAAAATACTTATGAGACAATATTTTAGCCTAGACCCGGTCTTGTTCAATGCACCATCTCTAGAATAACTTGGCTACCAGGACCGTACTAGCAAGAATAGACTATCTAAGCCCCAAGCCTCCAAACCTTTTTGGGCTACAAACAACCTCCCACTTAATGAGACTCCACTTCATTGATGACAGGTTACTAGCCCATAAGAACTATCTAGCCATGGAATCAAGGTCCTTAACAAAGCTCCCAAGCACCACCTGTAGCATGCACCTATAGAGAGGAAGGGCTTGGACCACTGAGTGAATCAATTAGACCCAACTAGCAAAAGAGAACCACCTGTGTGTCCAATGATTCACCTTGGTCCTAAATTTATTCAGAATCACCTACCATGACTCCTTGGACTGTCTCCCTGAAGTAATAGGGATCCCAAGATATAGTAACAGAAGGCTTTCAATTTTAAACTGTAAAATATCAGCCACTCTCTGTTGAATAGCCAGAGGCATGTTGAAGAAAAAATGGAGGACTTCTCCTCATTAATAACCTATCCCAAGGCAGCCAAGTAGGCACCTAGGCAACTACAAATATTACCTACCTCCCTTATGGTGGCCATGCCCATCAAGGCCACATCATGCACAGACTAAAGTTGAGAAAGAACAGGAAGACCACCTCCCCATCTCTAGCCTTGGATAATGCCATCTTTGGTATACCCTCTTATCCTCTGACCTAGACCCTCTGCCAAGAGAAGAAATAGGTAGGGAGATAAAGGGTCTCCTTGCCGCAATCCATGTGAGGCCCCAAATAGATTAGAATGCTCTCCATTAACTAGAATAGAGAATGAGGTCGAAGTAACATAGATCATAACCCACCTAATCCAATCTTCCTCAAAACAAAAAGCCTCCAAAACCTTCTAAAGAAAGGACCACCAAACCCTGTCATATACCTTGGACATGTCCAACTTGATAAACATAGTCTTCTCCCTAGACATGGTCATGGAATGTATAGCCTTTGTAGCCACCAAAATTCCATCCAAAATTTGTCGGCCCTCCACAAAGTCGCTTTGCTCCTCTGAGATCAGCACTTTCAACCATCTCTTTAACCTTTTAATAATAGCTTCGATATAATTTTATAAATTATGTTACAAAGGGACATGGGGTGAAATTGGTTGAAGCGATCAGCTCCCTCTCCCTTTGGGATGAGGGCTAGGAAAGTAGAACTCAGGGCCCAAAGCATCTATTTATTATTCTAGGATTCCTAAACCACCGCCAGTAAATCATCTTTAATGATCTCCTATAATTCCTAATAAAACTCAATCAGGAACCCATTCGGTCCTGGAGCTTTTCCCTTTTTCATCAAAAAAACAATCTTCCTTAGTTCTTCCAAAGTTATTGGTCTCATCAGCTACTCCTTCATATCATGAGATACAATAGAGGGAATACAAGATAGAATCAAGTCCTTCACAGCCACATCCCTCTACCCATCTTCTTGGAAAAATGAGCTAAAATACTATCCAGCCTCATTACAAATATCTCTTGTAGAAGAGACCACCTCTCCCCTTTCTGTCACCAAAGAAGTGATCACATTACCGTGTTGCCTGGATTTGACCAAATTAAAGAAGAAAGTGGTGTTCTTCTCCCCCTCTTGCAGCCAATTATTCCTAGCCTTTTGCTTCCAGAGTATTTCCTCTCTCAACTCCCATTCCTCTAAGGTTTTGACAAGCTCTCCTCCTCCTTCAACAAAAACTCAGACAGTCCCTCTTCTCTAATCAGTCTAGTAATGTCATTTAGCTCTTTTTGCACCACCTTCTTCTCCTGAAAGATGTTTCCAAAGCTCTACTTATTCCATCTCTAGATATTTTATTTTACAAATTGGAAGAGCTTAGCGAACACATACATAGTAGTACCAGCTTCTAGTCTCCCTGCTCTCCACCAATCAGCAACACGCCCAAATAGGTCCTAGTCTCTCAGCCACATAAGCTAAAACTTGAAAGGCAGCTTTTGTTGTCTTCAAGCAGAAGATATGGTTAGCTTAATTGGCCAATGATCCAAGCCTCTCCAATCTAAAATCTCAAATCTTAAAGACCACATGCCACCTACCAAAAAATAAGAAGTCATAAATTTGGCAATACACTTAGCAATGCAGCTGTCTCCCAGCCTTTTATTGTTCTATGTGAACTGACCATTACTTGGTTTTATGTCCACTAGGTTGAGTTCTGAAATATTATCTCTAAGTAGAAGAGAAGATGGCTCCAATCTAGTGTTACCTCCCCTTTTTTATGAAAGGTCCAAAATCACATTAAAATGTCCCTCTATGATCCATGGCAGGTAAGGAAACTCATTGCGAACTAGCTAAATGCTATTCCAAACTAGAAGCTTACCTTGTAAATCATTGGGGGTGTAGACATTCAACAGAAGAACATACTCCCCTAAATCCATGCATAAGGAGACCATAGATAATGAATATCTCTAGGTGATCCAAGCCACTGGTTGAACCTTGCATGGATTCTAGAGACAAGCCACTCCATCCGCTGCCTTGTAGGCCCCAATGCATTGGCATAAACCTTGTCCCCACAGCTTAGGCCTAATACCCATCATGTACTCCACTGAAACCTTGGTTTCTTGAATAAAGAGAATATGTGGACAATTACTCCTAACTAATTATTGAATAGATTTTTGTCTAGAGCCGCTATTCAAGCCCCTAACATTCTAGGAATTCGTGATCTTTTTGAGGGAGGTAAGAAGTGTGCATCTAAGGTCTTGACCTAGACTCGACCAAATTATCCCCAATGATCTTTATCCACTCTATGTCCTTCTTTCACCCCAACTTCACACTTTTCTCTATAGCTCCCTTCTTTCCCTCCTTCTGAGTAATTCCCAGGTAAGGAGGAGCCTTCCTTCTCTTATCTGCCTCTAAAGCCTCTCACCGTGTTGTGCTATCCCCAACCTCTACTCCCAGAACTGGATCACCAATTGTTTCAACTAAATTCTACACTCCCACCTGCCCATCTAAGTTCATAGGTAAGGGGGATTCCTTTGATTGTGTTATATGAGAAGAGGAAGTGTTACTAGCCTTTTTAGGCTCCCCCACCAATTGCACTCTACTGATTAGTCCTGGGTTAATCTCTTGTTGTCCCAATTCATCCAATATTTCAAACCTATTAAATGAATCATCCTCTTGTCACTCCATTAAGGATCTCTTATGACCTCTTCTTCTACTTTGGGCCTTAACTTGCATGAATCCCTTAGAGTCCTTACCTCCACCAGTCCCACCCTTCTTCCCTTTGTCAGCAGCCATGGCACTATTCATTGGAGGCGGGGGTGAAGGTTTTTGTTCCTCCATTTTAGCCTTTGGGCACCTTCTCACTAGGTTCCCGTACTCATGAAAAAGGTGGCATCTAAAGGGGAGGGTCTCGTAATCCAATTGTTGTACCTAGGAATATGAGCCTGCACACATTTCTACCACATCTGGCAAAGGTTTTCTTAAGTCAATTTCTACACAAATTTGAGCAAATGTCATGATTTTCTTACCTGAAGTTTGTGAACATGACCCCACTGGTTTTCCTAGCATAGAAGCTATCATCAATAGAATATCTTCCCAATAGCATTCAATCAGCATTTGAGGAAGGTGAACCCACACTGGTACCCTGTTTAGCAACTCCTTAGTAGGGTTAAAACTAGCATGCCATGGTTTCAAAAAGAGCCCAACCTAGTTATAGAAGTATGGTCTGCCTTTAAAAACTCAATTTTTGTTGGCCAAAAAATTGAATGTAACCACAAAGAAGTTGATATCCAACAGCATAACCTCCATCTCTCCCTCAGGCTCCCATACTCTTCGAGCGCAATTCTCCAGAAAATGGAGAGATACTCTCAGCGCTAAAAACTTGTAGTATAGTGAATGTTTGGAATAATATTCCACATCTTCAGCTATCATATCAAATGGAATAACAAGCTTAGGTCTCTCCTTACAGCATTCCAAGCAGCCATTGATTTTTGTGATCCTTGAACCCCTTATTGAGCCAGTATTTTGTGCCCCTGTATTCTGGTTAAAAATAGAATTATCTTTCATTTTGGCTTCCTACCCTTGCAAAAAATAGCCTACCACTTCACTAAAACTCCTCTCCCCCTGACTTTATCCTATTCCTTCTGTTCCATCCTTATGCTTTAGCAGAAATGTCACTCCACCTGCACGAATCCTTCCCTCTCCCTTCTCATGCCAGACCCGCACTCCACTCCTACACAACCCCTCAGAATGTAGCAACAAGCTAAGGCACGGCTGCCCTAGCTTGATGATGAGTTGCAGAGCTCGTCCCTCCTCAACATCGCATCTAAGTCATTTTTTTCTACATGTATAATTTAGAAATACTATCACTTGGAGTATTTTCCCTATTTAAACATTCATTTATTTTATTTATTTAAATTAGTATATGCAATTTTTATAATATTTTTTTATTATTATGCATATTGTACATATTAAATTGACTTATTTATTTATATATATATTAAATTTAGTTTCCAAAAGTATAGTTAAATGTAAAATTTATATTCAATGTCACAATTTACATTTATCACTTTATTAATTTTAATTTTCATAAGATATAAATGTGTTTACATTGACCATTTAGATAAAATCATGACATTATTAGAGAGGCATGTGTGGCCTTCGCTGGATACAAACTAGAATGTTAAGTATTTTCTATTATGTAGTAATGGCATCAATATATAAGTATTTAGTTTTATCTTGTTAGTATAAATTAATATATTATGATATAAAAACTTATTATATACATATTACTAAATTAATAAATAGTTTTAATTCTTCATAATTCATTCAAAAATATCAATTAATTTAAAATCTATTTAATTTTATCAAGAACCTAATAAATATATTTTTTAAATCTTGGTAAAGAGTTTTGACAGATGCAAGGATGGGTCTGGACACAATCAGGGACCCAAATTCCCATGTTATTTATTAACCACCTAAATAACACATGTATAGAAGATCTTAAAAGATGTATATCAACTATTACCAGTAATGGCTACCACCAACATTGAGAATAACCAACATCCATTAATAGCACAAAGAATATGAAAAACATCCATAACTAACCTCATATGCCTTTCATGAGATTTGACTTTGGGTGTTACTTGAAGCAACCAAGACATTTAACTAACTCACCCATATCTAATTGAATTAAATGTTGGGTAACATACAATATTTTCCCAGAGCCAGAACTAGATTTGAAGTGTATTCCTAGTCATGGATTGTGACTTGACTCATCACATTGAAAATATATTTCAAGACTCATACGAATACCATCATGTTGAACACCAAGTTTTCTAGTCCACTACATCAGGTATGATCACTTTTAAGTTATCAGAGCCTAGTGTGGGAACAATACTATAGAGCTAGTCATTAAATTATATCATTATTTATTATTTATTTTTAACTAAATCATCAAAATGTTAAATATTTTTTTAAAACAAAGTTTTTGAAATAATTTCATAAAATTAGAGCAATCCATAAACTTATAAAAATAAAGTAAATATTATATCATAAAGATGTAATAAAATACTACAATTTATAACTCTTTATATAAATAATTCCAATATATTTTGATGTTAAATTTTATTAAAAAAATAAAATAAAATTAATACAAGTTATATTATAACCAATTCCAAAATATTATAATATTAAAATTTATTATAAACATAATACTAAATTAATTAATAATTTTAGTACCCAACTACACAATGAAAGACAAACATTATCTAATGTTTTGAAACTTAGATCAGATATAATAATCCTCAATCCAAATAATTAAACTCCAACCATGGCTTTTGGTGAGTACTATACTCGATAAGTATTCGAGTGTGACTAGTGGTTCAAGTATAGGTGTTTCATTTTTTCTATTTCTAACTTTTTGCCATAAGCAACTAATTTATATGCTTGGTAGTTGTAGGATGGAAATATACCCTTGTGTAAAAATATTTTTCAGTGTGGTTTTAAATAGCATTCAATAAAAGTTCTAAATTTTAACGTACATTTTGAAAATTTGATCATCATCAGCTTATGATGAAACCATGGTTCCTAAACATTAATCCTCTCACCAAACCATTTAATTTTTAACCCACTTAGGCTTGCTTCCCTCATCTTATGTTAGGATTTTCATCGAATATCTACATAAAGGCCATAGGTACCTACATTGATGAGTTTATTAATGTCAATCCTATTAAATCCTTGATTTCACATATAACCTTTGATACATTATGAGTTAAAATGGACATATCCAAGGAGCTAGAGGAAAAAATAATTAAAAAGTATAAGACCACTATTGGACCCAATCCATTGACTACGAGAGCATAAAATTTGATTTCCATGTTTCATTGTCAATTATCCATTTAGGAAAGAATTTTAGTAGCGAAAAAAAGTAATCTATGTCTTGGTCGAAGGACTCTCTTACAAGTCATCTGACTAGGAATAATGTTAAATCAAAAGGTGACTCAGATTTAAATATGAATTAAAATATAGTAATAATGATGTAAATTGAGTAATAGATAAAAATAAAACCTTGATCCCAATAAATAGTTCCAAATTCTACTTGTGTTTCATTTTGTGGTGGTAAAGATTCAATTCGAATAGAAATAAATATATCCTTCTCCTAATATTGATGTCAATAATGGTTGGTATTTAGTGCATAAGAAGAAGAAATGAAGTCTCAACAAAGGGTATGGTTAAAAGATTTCTTCTCTCAAAGATCCAACATGGGTAAATTTCAATGTATAATTTTTTCAATATCATGATGGGATTTTAGCTAGATGTAAGAAGTTTATGGGCTAACTATGTGTTATTTTTTGCTAGGTTTTGTTATTTAGTTTTCTATATTGGTTAGTGTTTGGACAACTCACCCCTAGTAGGTTTTATTTATGTTTTAAGGGCCATTACTAGAGGTGTTGTATGTGATATTTAAACTGTTTATTCTTTATTCTTGTTATGAGTCTTTGAATCCTTTCGAAATATGTTTTTTTACCCATAACTATAAAATTAAAATAATAATTTTAATATTATATAAATTGTATTTTTATTTTCTCATTATTAATTTTATTTTATCAAATGAATAATTTTTTTTATTAAGGTTAAATGTGGGTATTTTAAATGGGCCCTACCATTTTATAATGGAGGAAGAATATAAATAAACAATCTCTAATGATACTCCTCTTCTAGTAGAATAAAAATAAATAATAAAAAATAAACCTAGTTGTAGTCCATAATATAAATCAACTATGACACTCCCAAAAAAAATTAATTTTATTATATAAGGGTCATAATTTATGGTTCTAATAACTTCACACCAAGTCCTTTTTTTATATTTCCTACCATAGTCCAATCCCACACATCCCCTATGTTGGGGTAAATGGGAATATATAATTCAAAAGAATTGTCTATTTTGAGGCTTTTTCATTGAAACCTTAACGACTAGATCTTATGATCAATCATAAAATTTGGTTTTTTCATATGATACTTTAACACACCCATGTTTTTATTTATTTAATGAAATAAAGGTTTTTTACTTCCATTTTCCAATATCATTTTTATTCTAATCCTTGTGATTTTCAAAATCTAGTATCGATTCAAGAGCTTTAATAACATATTCACTCTCAACCTTATAAGCCACTTGGACTATTAGATACTTAAGAAAAACATCCTTACATAATGAGGTTCCTTTTTATATTTAATACTTGGTAAATAATTAACCTAATGACATGTTTTAAACCATCTATAAAATCTAAAAATTAAACCCTCTTAATGAAGGAATTAAAAAAAAATTGAACAATAACTTTTAGATCTACGTCAGCAGGAAGATCCTTTGTGATATATATGTCAACAAGAACTTGAGCATAGGTTGTATGACCCTTATCTAAAAATTCAATGACATAATTTGTTGTAGCTCTAGGAATGGTAGAATCCAAAAATTGTAAAGGTGTGATAAATAGATCCAAATTGGTCATTTATTAGAAATCAATAATTAATTATAGATGTTTAATTTTCTACAAAAATATACTTAAATATATAATCAGAATTATTTACTAAACATTATAGAATTGAATTAATATATGATTTTATAAATAATTCAATATACTTTATATAGCACCTTTTCCAAAACACACACTATAATAGGTTGTGAGAGCAAGCTCAACATTTTATGATCTTTAATTGAAGAAATAATAATAAAGGCCTAAATTACATCATACAAGGCCTAAAAAGTAAAAAGGTAATTATTTTATTATTAAAAAATCATTACAATAATGAAATATTAAAACTTTCATATTACCTATTTAAAGGAAAAACTTTTGAAAATAATATTTGACATATTAGTTATCTAGAATATAGTATAATATCTACTATAACAAGTTATTTATTATACCTAAAGTGGTATCATATTTATAAATTTAAGTAATAAATTAAAAACAAATCATTGCAAATGGAAGCATCAAATTAGGGCTTATATGAAATAAATTTGTTGTCATATTTTTCCAAAAATTCCACAATAGAATAGAAATATAATTATACATTATTTTACATAAACTTCTCAAGCTATTGGAAAAATAATATAAATCTATTAGGGTTTGATAAAATTCATAGTTTCTAGTTTTAGCTTAAATAAGAATTATTTTAAATGTAAATCCCAATAGTAATAAATATTTTAAATAAATTTAATTATGTTTGACAAATAAATCATAAAAACAAACATCAAAAATTAAACCTAATGGATAGCCTTCTGATAGTTCCTTGAATAATTTAAATTCTTTAAAATCTATAATGGTCATCTAAGCTATAACATCTAGTCATTTTTTATTTTATTTATTCATTTTTTTAGTATGTGGGGTGAGTGTTTTTTACCATACTATTTAAAAATATAAGGTTCATGATAAATTTATAATTATTTTGAATGTTTTTTTTTCTTTATTTCTATTATATAATACATTAACATTTGATAGCTATAAAGGATCATGATAAATTTATAAATTTCTTTTGAAATATTTTTTATTTCTATTATGAACTGCATTCACATTTGAATGTCAACATTAAATATATAACCACCATTATGTTTTTTATGATAGAAAAGTATGACATAAAATTCAATCCATGTATCAAACATATGGCTTGTTTAAGAGGCATGTTGTGCATTCTAAAATACCTTAATATTTTTATTTACATTACCACAAATGAAAATAAATAAATATAAAAACAACTTCAAAAAAAATATTATCAAATAAATTTTTTAATAATACATGATTCATAATTAAAATTACTAAATTACCAAGCTATCAAATGTTTCCAAAAAAAATTATACCATGCTTGATGATAAATAGTGGTTCAAAATTATGCACAATGATTAAAGACCTAGAATACAAATAAACATTAATTATCCTTCTATGATTAATTATTACCAAGGATTTGAGCCTTATTATATATAATTAAAATTGGAGGGGAAAACATATTTTTATTACAATTAATTTCATAAAACCCAACACTGAATCTTTTATTTTAAAGTGTTTTTTTAATAAGAAATATAAACAAATAGATATTTAATTTTTTTGGGGATTTAAAAAATGGTTCATTACTTTTCCCATTAAATACTTTATACATCAATAGAATGTCTCTATGTTCCATGAGGCTCATCAATAATTAATATAAATTATAAATATTGATTTTTATAAAGGATCCTCTTATCATCAAAAGTTGCACCATTGAGGAGGTTATTCAAGCCTCTTCACTTAAGTGATATCATGGATACGCTTATAGGTTGTGGATTGCCTAATCAGTGAGTTGTTTCTATAAATAGGGCTAGTTCACTTGATGTTATCACCCTAAACTACTACTAGACATATTTATTGTAAGGAGAAAATGTAATACAAAATGAAAATAAACCAATATATGGATGTGATGCACCAAAATAACACTATCCACTTGACCATCATTCACTGATAACATGAACTAGGCATAAATTTGATCACATTACTCAATAAGGGGCTTTAAGCTTACGTGTTTTAAACTAGAGGTTATAAATAATGATTGAATGAGAGGACTAGTCAAGAGGTCTAAGAAAGACACTAATGATTGAAATTCACTTTCAAACAATGTAAAACTACATCAAAATCACCATGTGACCTAAAATAAGATAATCCATTTGAAAAGAGGTAGGAGGGGACAAATGAGAGAGAGTGAAATCACTACTACTAGCATTCATCAATAATCACATGATTACACTAGTTTCAATCATATGGAAATGTAATAATCATCTTTATTCAGCATTCTAATGCATATTATAAGCATTTATTTGATCAAGTATTCACTATACTTAGCTAAAGGATATATAAAAATCCATTCGAGGTAGCATATATAAGAGAATGTAAAAGAGAGAGAGAGAGATAGGATGCATGAGATAAAATATGATAACAAGTGACATACACTTCAATTCAGTTACAAGGACAAATGGAATATGCCAACAATAGTATTTTCATTCTCTTTTACATGTGTTAGTAGCTTTATGATGAGCTTTACTAAGTTTCATAGGAGCTCTTGTTTAAAGAGTTATAATGTACTTTTTGAAGGAGAAATTTTAACTTGAAAAGTTAACACCTGGTAGCTTAGCCTCATTATCAACCTATATACCACCTTACACCTCTCAATTCTTCTTCTACCTTTAATTTGTATCTTATCTTGATACATAACCATGGTAAGGATTCCTCTTCATTACCTTATAAGCTTGCTAGTCTATTACATCTAATTTAATTGGTATTAACCATTCAAATGGAAATAATATCTCCATGATAACTAGTTACAAGGTAGAGGATCTTATATTATACCTTAAAACTATATTTTTCTATAACCCATAGCTTCCAAGTGCTCAAACCATGCTTCTTTATCTCTCCTACGTGGCCACATCACCCTTTTATAGGCATTTATACATTGCCTTTAGAAATTGGAAACTTTGAATCAATTTAAAGATTATTAAAGTGGAGTTTGCGGTATAATACTATATATGTCCATTCATACCCACCTCCCTAATGGGTTTTCTCAATTCATATGTCTAAAAACCTTGTTTTGAGCCTAAAACCCTACGAAAGTAAAATATTAAATTAATCCATACAAGTGCAAGTACAGGAAAATTTCATGGTAAGGAATCTCTTGGAGTGAATAAATATTTTCATCTATTTTTTAGATCAATTCAATTAATCTATATCCATAAATTTGACTTTCCTTCCAATCGATCACTTATTAGGGTTTAACCAGGGTTTTAGAGGTGCTTAGGTTCATAATTATGATTCATAAACATGTGGTACTTAATATGAGATAAAATATTATAAATTTATTTTATATAATCCCGTACATATTTTTCAATGATCTAATATTCCCATTCATCTTCTCCTTATAGTTTTCAGCAAGAAAAGATGACCACATTTTGACTATTAGGGTTATTTAGGAGCTCAAGAAGATTGATCTTGCATGTCAAAGTGTAAAATTTATTAGTTGTTGTTATAAGTTCCTAACTTAAATTAATTAAAAATTTTAATATGTATTTTTATACATGAATTTACCCTTCAAACTTACTGTATCTTCCATTAGCTCTTGGTTAGGGTTTAATGGTAGTTGAGCATAAATGACCCTAATAATGTATATTTGACTTTTACTTCCTCTTAAAAGGAATGAAAAAATTATAGGATCATCCATTAGTATTTTATCCACCTAATATAATACATAATTCCTAAATTTTATTCCAAATGATCCAATCTCTTCACTTTTTTTTAGTGTAGGCACTTGTGTGATAGTTTAGAGCTTCTAGGCCTAACCTGTCTTTTTGTACCTTTCCTAACTTCATATATATTTAAAACCTTTGAATATTTATTTATAATATATAAATGAATTTTATATTTTATATTTTTCTCTAATTTACCTTAAGTTTTAAAAATATGAATTTTCTTTCCAATTCTCCTAGGCATGCTTGTATGTGGTGTGTTAGACCTCTTGATTGTAGGTTAGGAGATGGTAATGTATTCAAATTGGTTTTTAGTTATTTTTATTGATGTTATATTATGTATAAATATTATATTAAACTCTTCACATCCTTTTCAACCTTCCATCTCACAATATACATATGTCTTTTCTCATCTTTACGGGCATGATTATGTTTTGCCCTCTCGAGGAAAAGATGTATTATTGATGGTTCATATTTATCATTAAAGAATAAAAACATATTAATTATATTAATTAAATAATAATTTAAATTTAAATTACTATCCATTTCTTTTTTCTCAATATAATACTACACATTCTCTTTAAAATTTAATTAAAGACATGTAGGTCTTCAATTAGGCTCCTTGATTGCAATTTTAGGGTATGGCTTATTTATTTGTTATACTCTAACTTGGTGGTATTTTCAAAATTATTTAATGTTTATTTATGTTAATATTAACCATATTACATCCTATTCCCACTCCATACAATTGTCATCTTGATTATTGTACCTATAAATAGGTTTCAAGTAGCCATAAGGCCTTTCTTGGTTGTAGGACAACATTAGGAGTTTGGAGGTAATATAATATTTAAGATTGATTATTATTGATAATTTTTTTTAAATTAATTAAATTTTAAATAATATATCATATCATTTCTTTATAACATCATCACTAACATGTCTTTTGTGCCCTCTATCTGCTAATAGGCTTACAAGTTGTCTTTTAGGCCTAAAATCCTTCATTTTCTTATTTTTTCCTCTTAGAGCCCAATTTATTGATGATGGAAAATTAAATAAAGATAAAATAATCTTTAATATCCCATTATATTCATCCCATGTTCTCATACCACACTAAAATTATTCCCATTGCCCTCAAAATCTTTTTCCTGTAGACCTTCAAAGTGCAACTTAAAGCACCCAATCCATTAAAAGGTAAAGTAAACAAGGTATAGAGAGTCAAGTATCTAATTATTTATAAATTTTTATAAGTAAAAAATTTAATTTAATTATTTTTATGGAAGGTCATGTACACTCTCAATGATAGTTAGTTGGTTCCAATAGGGACCTAAAGGTCTACAAACCTCTAGGTCTTCAAAACCTTTTTGATCCTGGATTAAAAGAGAAAATTAGAACTCATGAATACAATAAATTTTCATATATATCCTATATTAATTCCATAATAAATTGTATATGTGATTTTAATTATCCTTCAATGCTTTCTCCATCCAATTTGGCATGGTTTCTCCATCCTGACTGCTAGTTCAAATAATTCAACTTATGAGTGCACAATTCCTATTTTTCTAAAATATCATTATTAAATATGTTAATAAATAATTATAAGAGGTATTTATTAGATTTTATAAAGTGTTTATCATCTCATTTCATCTATTGGTTCCACTCAAAACATCTCACAGTTCTTATAACTTTATTGTGTTGTCTAAACTAGCAAAACAAGACTATTAGACACTTACACCAAACATGAACATGAAGATACATAAAATTTAAATGTATTATATGGTTATATTATTGTTAAAGGTACATTAAAAAAACATTTTAATTAATTCACCAATTTATATAACCTTTCATTTGATAAAAATTGACCCTGATGGGGTTTTGAGTCACCTTTGTACACCCCTAAATTCCTAACCATTATTCATACAGTTAATGGTCTTAAATATAAAAAAAATGCAAAAAAATGAAATTTAAATAGTGTCCCATAATATTTAAAATATATTAGACTCTAAATCTCTCTTTCCTCAATGTACCAAGTGTAAAGTGGTTGCCTTTCTTAAACTGCCAAGAAGGTCAATGTTAAAATGGAATGGATTTTTGTAGTATTTGGGTTTGTAGCTCCACTTCATACATGGATTTTGGTTTTATAATAACATGGAGACATATTTTATACACTTCACCTTTCCAAACATCAAAAATACTCTTAAAAATACCACCAAAAGCATGATTTTCTCAATATCCTAATTATTCTTCCCTTTGAAACTATTAGATATGGTAAACAAGATGAATTTTAATCTTCCCATGACCTGTAAATGATAAATGATAGTTACTAAGAGATGTCCAACTCTGAAAAGTAGCTATATGACCAAGGTGTTTGATGACTTTAAGAAAACACTTTTAAAATGATAAAACCTTTATATTTTTAATTTTATAGTAAGTGTCATCTTTAACATTGAAATCATATTTATCATTGAAAATAATTATAATATTAAAGTAATAAGATACCATAATATTATCAAAATTACCTTGAACTCTCCAAATAGCCTTAGAAACAAGATGATCCACTTACTAGTTTTAATTTTTTAATCCTTTTTTTCCATATTTAGGCCATTGTTTCTCATTGATGGGTTGGGAATTACTCAACATTGACTTGATTTAAAACTTACCTTAGCTTTATAAAACTTACCTTAAATAATTCTAACATAAAATGAAGACCATGAACAAAGACTATTTGATGACAAGGCAACATGATTGGACTCAACTACCAATTAGACCATCCTAAGTGACCTTGTAAGATTCCAAGGAATACATATCAATAGTCATCCTAAATAATTAATTACCAATACAAAGTCCTCATAATGCCTATAACAAAATTAAGATCAATTTCATAGTACTTTTGAATGATCCTCATTCATGGTAGTCAAATTCTAGCTAACATATTTAGAAATATATTTGGATTATATTCCCTATATGAACCTTATATAAATTTCCCAATATATCCATTAGGATATGTATTCATCTATCAATTAATATCAATCTTTATTATACCTTGGCACTTGGTTGCAATCCTCTTGAAATAGCTTAAAAAGATGATTGCCTTCACCAACACAACATGATAAAGGAAATCATGCCAAATTAAGACACACACCTTAAAAAAACAAGATAAAAAACTAATATAAAAATTAATTATAGGAAGGAATAGACAAGAAAATACAATGTAAAACTAAACTATCCAAACTAATCTTCTTTAATAGAAAGAAAATTCATTGAGTCACCCTTATGTGATGAAGAAGAGTGATGTGTAAGCTACTGGCGAGACTTTGTCATTACTTAACCATATATTTTTCTTGGAACCACCTTATTTGGATTGATTTTACATAAATATACAACAAAAAAAGACTATCCAAATAATAAAAATTTATCTTGATATTTAATTTCTACCTCATACTACTATCCATACATGGCAATGTGATAAACCTCCAATGTGACCATAATTTAACTCATTGAGGCATCAACATTGCTATCTTCAAATTTTATGTGTTCCTTAAATTTAATATCATATTCATATTTAATAGTATCATATTCATCATACCATGCTACACCATGTATTTGAAATTCTTGGTGATGACTAGTAGGATTTGTTTGTGAGTTAGGAGATTTGTAATCCTCATCAACAACTTCTTATTATTATTCTTGGGGTGATAGCCTACCAAAATTTTTAAACTCTTTGAACATGTCCATTTAGTGATACCACATGTATTAAATACCTCATTAAACTTATTCACTAGACTCAACAATGTCATCAATCACGGTTTTATCTTAAATAAACTTCTTGTACATGCGTTCATCATGTTCATTGGCCAAGCTAACAATATTATCACTATTATCATGGGATGTAGGTTGACCATCTAAACTAGAGATAATGTTTTATAACTCTTTAAAAAGAAGCATCTTCTTCTTCATCACTTGAAAACATACTAAGTTCAACTTCAATCATGCCATTCTCTTCAAGGGTATAAGGTTGGTTAGATGCCTCAAATACTTGAATACACTAATGACATGGATACAATATTGATAATAAAAGATATATATTTTTCCCATGAGGTTAAATAAGGATAATAAAAAATGTATCTTTGATAATACTTACCTCATTTTCATCTACAACCTGTTTAACTACTAAATATTCACTTTTATCTTCATCAAGACTTAATCCATGTGAACTAGATAGGTCTTATTCCTCTTGCATGAAAAATGTAATTTAATCTACCCATTCAAGCTTTAATTCATCATGTATATCTAGTTATAAACCTTATTTATCCTCTTCTATAAGGTGGACTACTTTTTCAACTTCATGTTGGAGTTCACCTTCATGTTATAGAAGGGTGACATGCTTGCCAAGCAAGTCAATTTCTTCCATGAAACTATGGTATAGTTGCTTCCATGCTTGACCAAGTTCTTTTTATTCATTATTTTTAATATAATCACTTTTAAAAGAGGTTGTGATCATGTTACTTTGTATTCCTCCATCATGACCATCTTTCTCATAATCCTTGAAGTTTTATTTTCTTCCTTCTTGACAAAGAGGACTGCCAAGAAATATTTACTCATCATATATAATAGAAACACTATCTTCATAACCTTATTTAGGTTCACTTGTATATGATTGATTTTAATTTTCAAGGACTTACACCCCATCACCTAGTTTTGATAAGATGTCTTTCACATTTGAATGTCCATCTTTTGCCCTCAATGAAACTATTTATCCTTCACAAAAAGAGTAGTGGGAGGGAAATAGACTTCATTGGCTTGATTTAAACCTCATAGAGTGTCCTTCAATCTTAAGACTTTGGGAGTACTAGGTTAATTATGATGTTATTGAAGGGATGGAGAAGGGAAGTGATTTAAGGATGGTGTATTCTTCTCTTTCCACTCTTCAATTGATTTATAAAATTTGAAGGTGTCTTCAACTTCATGAATATGAAGGATATATGAAGAACTTGAAGGAATTGATAGGTATCTTCAACTAGGTTTAATACACTTATTATTTTATTAAATTTGGGTAGGTATGAGATAAGGTTATTTTTCAAGAGTAGGAATGATAGAATCAGGGGTCTTAGTCTAATAAGATCTCTAAGATCAAATGGTATTAATCTCTTAAGGAAATGAGAGTGAAGATTTCATAGGTATATACTTATCTTGATGACATATTATAACTTAGGTTGGGTTTGGATCAAAATAAGGATGATGCTAAGTAGGAGGAGGCTTACAAGATTGACTACATTACATTTGTTGCTTCTCTTCAAACACCTATCTAATTTTTATACATTGATTAAAACCTCTTATCTCCATCACATCATTTACTTGTATATGTTGGTTTTCTTTCTCAATATATCACCACCTAGTTTTAAGTGAAAGCACAAGATTATTCATCATTTGAGTTTTTTTATTTTGACTATAAGTATTACTGGTAATCAATATAGGTTCCTTGTATTTACAAATCTATCTCATTTTCATTTCTAAGCTTGGAAGGGTTTGTTTCAAGTCTAAAAAGTCTAGAATATAAGAAAGACGACTTTGACAAGGTTGAATAGAGGGATGAGTAGGTCTCTAAAGTGAATGAGTGGGATCATGAAAGGTAATATAAAGCTATTGATAGAATAGAACTGGTAAGGTTGATATGATGATGTTTGAGAGCCACTTGGGGTGAAACCATGAATGTCATCAACCTGATATGGAGAATATTAAGGAATAAGTTATACATATTGATCAAAATAATTATTAAAATACATATAAATTTTATAATTTTATAAACCTCAGTTACTTATACTAGTAAATGTTCACTTCGTGTTTCCATTGATGATTGTGTTTATGCCTCCAAAGGTTGATGAATTGAAGAGAAGCATCAATAAATATAGAATGGGATGAAATCCTTATCCCACTGAGCATGGAAAAATTATTATCGTCAAAAGTTACACCCTTGAATAGGTTTTTCAATCTTCCTCACTTAAGTGGTATCATATAGATAGCTCTAGGCTATGGGTGGCCTAATCACTAAGGTGAATCTCCATATAGGGATAGTTCCTTTGATGTTATCACCCTAAAATACTGTTAGACCTATTAATTTCAAGGGAAAAGGGTAAGATAAATTGAATGTAAACTAACATAGGAATCTGATGTACCAATTCAACACCTTCTACATGACCATCATGCACTGATAACATAAACTTGACATTAATATAATCACATTACTCAAAAAGGACCTGCAAGCATGAGTGTTTTAACATAGAGGTCATACATAATGAATTGAATGAGAGGGATAGTCAAGAGGTCTAAAAAAGTAACTAATTACTAAAATATACATTCAAAATATGCAAAGATACATTAAACTCACCATATGACCTGGAAGAAGACAATCCATTTGCAAAGAGGTTGTATAGTACAAATAAGAGAGAGTGAAATCAAAACTACTAGGATTCATCAACAATCAGTCAAGTATAATAGTTACAATCATATAAAAAGGTAAGAATCCTATTTATTCAACATTCTAAGGCATAGTACGAGTATTTAGTTGATCCATGCCTCACCATACATATCCAAATAATCCATAACAATCCATTCAAGATAGTATATATAGGATAATATAGAAGAGAGAGAGGAGGTTTAAGATAAAATCCAATGAAATGTGTCATCTAATTAAATTTAGATACAAGACCAAATAGAAGAGGCCAAAAATATTATTGTCATACTCTTTAACATGTGTTACTCATCTCTATGATGAACTTCACCACATGGCGTAGGAGCTCTTATCTTAAGAAGTACAATGAAATTATTGAAGTAGTAACAACTTTTATATTTGACACTTAGCACCTTGGTCTCTTTGGTAAAATCCATGCCATCATATTCCTATCAATTATTATTCTAATTTCATTTGTAACCTTTTATTCATACCTATCCATGGTATAGATTCATCTTCATTAGCCACATAGGCTTGGTAGTCTATTAAGTCTGATTTGCTAGGTAAATAGATTAGCAATTGGAATAAAAATAACACATATATGAGGACCTATTAAAAGGTATAATAAATTATCTCAAAAAATTTAAACCCCATTTTAGTATTACCCATAGCTTCCAAATACTCAAATCATGTTTCTTTATCTCTCCTAAGTGTCCATACCACCTTTTCATAAGCATTTCTACACTACTTTTGTAAATTGGACTTGTAGGAGGATTTTTAGAGGTAATGTAGTGGATTTTATGGTTTGATATGGTATATGATTCTTTAATCCAACCTCCCTAATGCTTTTCATTAGTTCATATGTCAAACAAAATTGATTTGAGCCTAAAACCTAACAAAAGTACAACATTAAACACATCCATACAAGTAAAATTATAGGAAAATTTCATGGTGAGGACCATATTGGAGTGAGTAATTTTTTTTAGGTCAATTAAATTCATACAGATCCATAAATATAAATCTCCTTACAATCAAACTCTTACTAGTAGTTAAGTAGGGGTTTAGATGTGTTTAAGGTTATTAAAAATGATTCATAAAAATGTGGGAATTACCCTAACTAAAACTTCTAGTAATTTAATTTTTAAAACCCCCTCCACTTTTATTAATGATTATATAGTCACACATATCTTCTCTAGATATTTTGGGCAAGAGAAGATGACCATTTATGACTTTCAGGCTTGTTTAAGAGTGCAAGAAGAGTAATCTTACATGTCAAGATATAAAAGTTATTAATTTGGGATATAAATGACTCATTTATGTATGTAAAACCTTTTAAAATTTATTCCAATGGTTTTATCCATGAACTGACCCATTAAACTCAATTCATCTTTCATTAGCTCATGGTCAAGTTTTAATGCTTGTTTAGCGTAACTAATACTAAAATTCCATGTTTACATTTTCATCCCTCCTAAAAATAATTAAAACCTTCCAAGATAATAATTTAATATATTATCCACCTCCTTGAATCCCACATTCCTAAATTTCATGCCAAATGATTCAACCTCTTCACTTTTTTCAATGTAGGCCCTTGTGTGACCATTTAGACCTTCGAGGACTAAACATGCTTTTTGACCCTTTTATTAAATTCATCCATATTTAGAACATTATTAATACTATTTTATAATTTAAAACTTAAGTGTAAATTTTATATTTTAATCTCATCCATCTCAAGGTTTCAAACACTCACTTCCATTTCAAATTCTCATAAGCAACCCTATATGTGGTGTCTCTGTTAGTTTGATTACTAGTTTAGAGATGGGAATCTATTCACATTGGTTTTTAGTGATATTAATTTATGTTATATTATTTATTATTATTATATTAAACTCTATAAAACCTTTCTAACCTCTCATATTACAATATGCACGTGTATATTCTCGTCTTTGCAAGTAGGATTGTGTTTTGCCCTCTAAAGCCTCGTACTCTATTAGAACATGAGAAAACATCTTCTTGATGGTTATTATTAATCCTTGAAGACTATAAATATATTAATTATATTTAATAATGACTCATTACACTTTTTATGATCTTACAAGACTTATTTTTCAATACAATACTGCATATTCTCCACAAAATTTAAATAAAGACCTATAGGTCTTCACTTAGGCTCATTAACTACAATCTGAGGTAATGCCTTCTTCATTTGTATTGTTGTAAATTTTTATTATTTTAAAAATTATTTAGGTTTATATCAGGTAATTATTATGATTAGTATTATTATTATTATACCAATTTATTCCCATTCCATATAATTTTCATCTTGACTATATTGTCTATAAACATGTTATAAGTAACCATTAGGCATGTCTTGGTTATAGGTCAACATTATGAGTTTTGAACTAATATAGTATTAAAGAGTGTTTTTTATTAATATATAATTTATATTAATTTCATTTTAATCCATAAATTAACTTTTTAATTAATAACTTCATCAATAACATTCCCTTTGTGCCCTCTATTTATTAAGAGGCCTATAGACTATATTTTAGGCTAAAACCCTTCATTTTCTTTTTTTTTCTTTAGAGCCCAATTTATTTATGATGTAACATTAAATAAAGATAAAATAATTATTAATATACACTTATTTTAACCCCATATTATTATATAATGTTTAATGTCTTCTCATTACCTTCACAGTCTTTTCCAATTGGACTTAGAGAGTCCAACTTAGGGCATAAAGTCCCTTTAGAAGGTGAAGTGAATGGGGTATAAACACTCAGGTCCTAAATACTAAAAATACTTAGGAAAGGAAAAATGGACATTGAATTATGCTTATAAAATTTTATGTACACTCCCAAGAAAAGATATTTGGTTTATATAAGGACCTACAAGTCTACATACATGTAGGCCTATAAAACCTCTTTGATCTTGGATTGAAAAATAGAGCATTATAACTCATAAATCCAATGGATTGTCATCTATATTATATTTTATTTTTGTCCAAAATTACATATTGGGTGGTAATTATCATTCAATGGTATTTAAATACTAAAAAAACCCCTCTATTTGACAATGTTTCCCCATCCTAATGGCTAGTTCAAATAGTTCAACTTATGATCACATAGTCCCACTTTATAATAAAGATCATGCCTCCAAAGTTCCTAAATATGTCTAGTATGTATTCATGGTATTTTAACCAATCTGTATCATCTCATTTCATCTATTAAATGCATTTAGAACATCTCCTCACTCTTATAACTTGATTTTGCTATACAAACTAGAAAAACAAATATATTAAACACTTACACCAAACATGAACATGCCGAAACCTGAAGTAACATAATGTTTTAGGGTTATATAATTTTTAAATGTACCATCCCAAAAAATTTATGGCTAAATGAATTTTCATAACCTTGTATTTAAGGAAAACCTCTTGATGGGATTTTGAGTCACCTTTATATAACCGTAACTTCTTAAAAATTATTCATAGAGTTAATGGGATTAACTAGATAACCAATTCAAAAAATTAAAATTTAATTATCATCCATTTAAATAACCAATAAGTTTGAAACTAGTTCTCTTTCTCTCTCTCTCTCTCTCTCTCCATGGTATTTTAACCACTCTTTATCATCTCATTCCATCTATTAGATGCACTCAAGACATCTCCTAGTTCTTATAACTTGATTGTGCTATCAAAACTAGCAAAAGAAATATATTAAACACTTACACCAAACTTGAACATGAAGAAACCTAAAGTAACATAGTTTTTTATGGTTATATGATTGTTAAAAGTAGCATCCAATTTTTTTTATGGATAAATCAATTTAACATAACCGTGTATTAGAGGAAAACCTCCTGATGGGGTTTTCAGTCACCTTTGTATACCTCTAACTTCTAAACAATTATTCATAGAGTTAAGGGGATTAATTAGATAACCAATTCCACAAAGTACAATTTAGTTATCATCCATTTATATAACCAATACATTGGAAACTAGCTCTCTCTCTCTCTCTCTCTCTCTCTCTCTCTCTCTCTCTCTCTCTCTCTCTCTCTCTCTCTCTCTCTCTCTCTCTCTCTCTCTCTCTCTCTCTCTCTCTCTCTCCCCTCTTTCTCTCTCCCCTCAAATTACTAATTATAAATAGAGGGACCTACTTGATCTATGAATAAGAATGATGGAGAAATAGAGTGTGTCCTTTTACTATTTGTATCTATATCTATACTTACTACATGGATTTGGGTCTAAGAATACCATGGGGACCTCCTAGATATTTTATACCTTTGCATTCATCAGAAACCCTCTACAAAATATAACCAAATGAATGATTTTCCAATTTATTCTATCCCTTTTACCATTAATGAATACTTGAGATAGTGAACCAGATAACTTTTCATCTTCTAATTACCTATATAAACATGGAAGTGATTACCAAAATGATTCACACTCTTTCTTAACTTTAATTATCTCAAAAATTCTTCATTTGTGCATTGGAAAATGATAAATGATGGTTACAAAAAGAATTCTAATGTTGAAAAGTAGTTATATGACACCTTGGGGAAGATATATGTTTAGGTATAACAGGATGTCATGACTAAAGTGTTAGATGACTTTAATAAACCCCTTTTCCAAGGACCAAACCTTAACATTTGTTATTTACTTGTGTCATCTTTATGATTAAAAATAATAATAATAAGACCAAATTAATAAGATACCTTTAATATTATCAAAATTACCTTAAACTCTCCAGATAGCCTTAGAAACAATATGATCCATGTACTAGTTTTGGTTATTTTACCCATTTTTACAAGCTTTAGACCATGGTTACTCCTTGAAGGGTTACCACCTTGTCTCTTTGGGTATGCATCTAGATTAAATTGATTTTCCACTTACCTTAAATTTATCAAACATACCTTAAACAATTCTAAACACTAAATGAAGACCACCAAAATTAGATATTTGATCACAAGCCAACATGAATGGACTCAACTAGCAACTAGACCATCCTAAGTGATGTTGTAAACTACTAAATAAGACATTTTAACTTTCATACTAGATCATTGATGACTATTATAAAGCCCTCATGTTGATTATCGACAAATTTAATATCAAGTACATCGATATTTTGAATGATCCTCATTTATAATAGTGAAATTTTGGCTAACAACTCCTTCATATGGCATGTCTTAAGTTTAATTTCATCGCCACAAAATACTAAATATCTTAATTATTACAATATCTATTAAGTCAAGTAATAATTAAAAACATTTTTCCCCTTACAAATAGAAACATAAAAATCAAGGTTTCTATAAAAGAATGTCACCATCATAAATATTTCATATTTTAGTAACACAATAAAATAAATGTTTTGTTCACAAACTATTTGGAAAATAATGTACCACTGAGATGGGTCCGTTACTAAGGAATCAAGAATTAATATTGTTACCAACTTTGAATATAATAATCTTGTGGATTCTATTTAAAAATGTCATGGTGAAAATGTCCCTAATCTTATATGTATAGATAATCACTTTAAATTATAACTAAGAGAATGACTACACTTATATAGTGTGTATATATTGACCTGGTGGTTTTCAATAGTGCTTCTTAATTGATGGTTAAAGGATATATTTCCATACTTACGATGTATATTTATCCTAACATTAATTATACATTATTTAATACATATGTCTTAATCTAACATGTCAATATAGATAATCACTTGATATTAAAATGGTAGTAACAAAATGCATATATATCATATGTATATACTCACCTAAAGGTTTTGGATAATGTTACTTGTTCAATGTTTGAATTCTAGATTTATAATATCCATGATATAAATTTATCATCCCAGTAATGCTATTAAATACATTGATCAACCTAGTAAACACTTCCATTTTATGGAAACTAATCTAGGATACTATAAGTGACACATTTTACAAAGTGATACCATTAATATTTTATAGTTACAAGGTGGTGAGAAATATTTCCATATAATTACTATAATTTATTTTAAGAAAACAAACGTTTTAATACATAGTTCCACATGTTGAATCATCTAACATGTCACATATCCTAACAAAGGTTTAAATTCAATAGTATTAAGTATTTTATACATAAAAAAATTAACGTTTACCCAATAACCCTTATACGTATATATTTCATCTTAATGGATTTAATACAACTGTATGTCCTAAAAAAGTAAAATTTTAGTGAGCATTTTTTCTTTCCTATGCAAAATCTTACCTACTCTTTATATTTTTATATAAAAAACAAGTTAGAAAATCCTCAGACATGACTAGAATGGCATATTTTTCATGTGATTATGAATCTATGATTTGAATATGACAATTAAAATGCCTCTGAAATAATTATATTATGTACTTATATATATATTTATCTTTTCAATATAAAAAATTATTGTTAAACTTTATATGATATAACATATATTTATTTACAGGGATAATATGTGGATACATATATTTATATGTGTATTTATGAGATAATGTGTGTAACATATTATTTCTTTATGTGATATTATAATTATAAATTTCATATTGATGATGTATCTTATAAATTATATTTGAGATGATGATTCCATGATGGACTACGATTTTTTTTTTAATTTTTATTATTGAGATTAAATATTCATGCTTTTCATACTATGGATGTATTGTGATGCAAAAAATATTTTTGAAAGATGAAAAGGATGATAAAAAAAAATTTCCAATTTTTAGATGAGTTTATATAGAGTGTATATATTTTATATTGAGGTATAATTTGAGTTGACCTAGCATAGTGGCAGCAATAGATTAACTGTGGTAGTAAATCAAATAACTATCCATTCTTCATGGTCAATTGGGATAAAAAAGACACCCATGATACATGGATTACATTGACCACTTGATATTTTGAATAGAGGTTTTAGAAAAATAAAACTACATATGTCTAAATGGGTTGTGTCATGGAGTAATATAAATAAATTTAAAAAAATGAAAAAAAGGTTAATGTATGCATGGGTTAGGATCACCTAGAACTATCCTCCTCTAAATAGAATAGGACTAAATTAATGTAAATTGAATTAAATTTGAGTTTAATTAGATAATTATGTAAGGAAAATTGATATCTATAGCTATAGTATAGGGTAACTTGTAACTAAAATGTCCAAATGAAATGGTTCTAAATTATAAGCCTAGAGCACAAGTTTATAGTTTTAATTAGATATCGATAAATGTAAATGCTTGTAACTATTATTGTAAATATGAAATTAATGTAAATGATGAGTAATGTGATCATAAAAAATTCTAATGTGAAATGTTCAACCAAATGGGGGTCTATGCAACATAAAGTTATTAATGAAAATATTATAAATCCTAAATCTATACAAAATTATTTGGTATAAGGAAAAACCTAAGAAATAATACACAAATAATTAAACAAAGTAATAATGCATGTAATTTAATAAGCAATCACAATAAATACTATAGGGATATAAATATTTACCTTAATTTTGACTCGTTAACACTTAAATATCCCCCTTTATGTTAATTAGATCAATGAAATTGATGTTGTAGCCTTAACAGCTGAAATAGTAAGATGAATACCTAGATATATTGAGTTACGAACTCCAAGTGTCCTCACATACTGAGATTCATTGACACCATAAGTAAAGGTCTCTAAATTAAGGTTTAAAATAACTTACTCCCTAAAGTAATTCCTTATAGTAGAATTATAAGTGAAATTAGGGTGTATGAATATGATATATCTTTGATAATGATGTAAGAATCATATATATTATTTCAATATTTAAAATCAACATTAATAATAGGATAATATTGACTAAGATGGTAAAATTTAATGATCTCAGATGATATAGTAAGATATTGGCCATGTTGTTACAATATAAATTTCAAAATAAAATTTAGTACTATATCATAATATATAAAAACACACAATAATAGTTGGATGATTCCATCATGTTGCATAGTTAATTAATTTTTTTAATATTCAACATGAATGAGTTGATTAAGAGACATAGAAAGATAAAATAATCCAAAGGCTCATCATAATGGTTAACCATTTAAATTTTTATGCAACAGTGTATGGGTTAGTCCCAGTTCCCATATTTATGCCATTTAAACCTTTACTTCTCAGAATGATTTCATTTTATATTTCCATTCATAAAATTTCAAAGGTGTGAGATAACCTATCAAATTAGCATCCATAATGCATAATTAGTATTTTTTATATATAAATGAAAAGAAGTCCTATACAAAAGGAAAAGAGACACACATCACCCCCATTAGAATTATTTCATATTAACCAACCCAAATTTTGGCACTTTATAATTTTAGTGTGATTATAGTATAATTGGTTATAATGGAAGGATCATGAAAAATTAATAAATTTTGAGAAAAATGCATTGAAATATGAGTTTCCTGTCAAAAATTATTATAAATTATTTTCTAAATATTAATGGCCTATTTTGCACAAAAAATTAAAATGCAATTTTACTAGAAAATAATTTTAGTAAAAAAAGGGAGGAATCAAACCAAAGACATTTTATGTTATCATGGTAATAACTCACTTATGATTAACATGTTTTGAGTACAACCAAAGGCCTAATTTCTAAGGGGTCCCATAGGGGATGGCTATATTCCCCTTGCCACAACTGAATCTTATTATTTAAGGGTCGTTAGGTCAAGCTAAATATTTTTTGCATTTTTATATAGTCTATCTAAGTAAGAGTTACATTGGAAGAGATTCAAGTTGCAGTGTAGATCTATATGTTTAGAGGAAGATGATTTCTTGAATCAAAGGTATCAAAAAAAATATTCACACCTAGATGGAAAAAATCTAATATAGGTATCAGTGTCACTGGTCAGACCAAGAGTATGACATGGGTAGTGAAGATAGATTCTTATTAGAATGGTACCCTCAAATTGTATATAACATACAAAAGCAAACTAGGATGAACTAACAACCAGATACATGGAAGAAGATACATTAAAAAATCATGATCTCCTATGAAAAAATCATTTATTTTAAAAATAATATTCTCAATATTAAGAAACTAATATAAAATGAGAAACCAAAAAGAAATAAATACTACAAAATACATAATACCATATTAGATAATATTCTAAGATATATGGGTTAAGATTGCATTAGTCGAATATAATGATGAGTCAAACAAGTGAATAGAGTAGTTGTAAGTTAATTAAAATAAGAAAACAAGAACATTAGATTCCAAAAAAAACAACATCATCTAATACATTCAACTAAAATAACTCACAAAATGAATATTTACAGAGATGACATTGAATGTTTAACTCCTCCATTAAAGTGATTCAGGACCCAAGAATGTAATCTAAATCAACATATATAGAATAGTCAATCAAAGAGTAACTCCCACTAACTGATATTGATGGTCAAGTGTAACCCACTATGACATATTACACAAAATAAATCTAAATCCCAAAGTGTATGAAAACCCATGTGAAGGAATAATATACAATCAGTAAATACGTGCAAAATAATATAAATGAAACAATCATTGAAATGAAATAGATTCTTAAAAAGTCATATTTTTTTATAACTCATGCTTCTTTAGAAAAAACCCACTTCTTAGAGTAATCTAGTAAAAATAAGAAACATTTCCAATATTAAGTTTTTAAATTGTAGTATAATAACATTAAGTATTTTTTTCAAGCATGAAACTCATTCATATTAGCCAATTTATTTAATTAAAATAACATGAAACAAGTGACAATGTTTAATTCATTTTAAACTATGTTATTCAACTTATTCACATATTTTTTTTTGTTTTTTAATGAAAAAATCATGAAAACTATGAATCATTAGTTTCGGTTAATTATATGTAAATAGGACCTATAATCAAGATTAATGGCATCCAATCCAGACAAATAAATATCTGAAAAACTTGTCAACATGAAAAAAAGAACCTAAATCATTATGGGAGACACCAAATATCTATCACTACTGCTTAATTAGGATAATAAAACAATGTAATGTGGGTATAAATAAGTATTATTTTATAGAATGCAATGATTATCAAACATGCTTTGAATAAACATTGACAATTTTATATGGACGAATAACTCATATATGCTAATCACATTTTTAAAATATTACAAAGTACCCTATCAAAATCTAAATAAAATATTCATTGAAGGTAATGTCAATATCACAAAACAAAGGAAAATAAAATAGACCAGGTGTTTAAGTCAAATTTATGTTTTTCCAAAATAAATATTATACATACATAATTCTAAATGATTTACCTTGTATATAGATTTGGAAATGCCAGTGTAATCAGGGATGGAAGGCAATCATCATTCAGGTAGGTGCATGCTTATTGGTGTCACAAAATTTCAAAAGTTCAAAACTAAATACCATTAATAAAATATTTAAAAACATAATATATGTGTGATTTCATCATCCATATGAGTAATTTTAATATTATTTTGAGAGAAGGCTTGATTAAATATTTTAGACTAGGGAAATTTTTATATTTATTTTATGGATTATGGTTTTAATATAATCATGACCTAATAGACTTGTAAAAATTCTTATTAAAATAAAAATGTCTTAATTAAAGAAATGATATTAGTGTCAAAAATAAAACTGAGACAAAAAATGTTATGCAAACATTTGACACAAAATAATCATAAACCATTTAGAAAGATTTGTTAAAAAAAGGCAATGATTCCATGTTATCAAATAACATATTAATATAATAAGAAATGAAGCCAAAACAAATTATATGTGTGATTCTAAGCATCAATATTTCTTTGATCTAATCTTAATTGTCATCACATTCTAATAAAAATTTGTTATTTGATTGAAACATAATTACAACCCTTTATACATGTACATAATTTTATTCAAAAATAACCATATTAATTTTCAAAAAAAATTGATATAAAAAATATTCCCATAGAACAAAATTGTCCATGAGCTATCAAAGGCCAAGATTTTATCATCTCATTGAATAAACAAAACTAACTCTCAAATTTTTTGTCATAGATGAATCACGCACACAAAAAAAAGAGTTTTTAAATATTTTGTTAATTACATCATTTTTTAATTTGAATAGCAAAACAAACCATTAGATACTTGCAAGTCATTATAATTTGACTCAAAAATAGTTTCATCTCATAAATATAGGAAGAAGGAAAATAGTGTGGAAAAAGGTACCTACTGAATGACATGGATTTATTGACTACTCACAATTCCATATATGCCACTTAGTCATTGATGTGCTGATACATCCCTTTGGATAGACCTTTGGCCTTATAGCATTGGTTTCAAATATTGTGAATGTGATGAGGTTTTTTTTTGTCTTATTTTTATCTATAATGCACATAAATATACTTTACACATTCATGTAGAGAGACTAATTCGTGCTAATATCAAAGAATAATGTGTGCATTTAGATTATTTATTTTATGCATGTCTAGCTATAAAAAAATGAATTCTTTTAAATTCACAACCAATTTTGACATAAAACCTAGGAAATCTATAAACCATTCACATATATATATTTAGAACAAGACAATTATTTTTGTTATTTAGAAGATATATCTTACCTTTTTTGGACATTAGCCTCAAACAACTTATAGTAATAAAACACGACTTTGACAAAGAAGAAATAATGACAGTGTGGCCAATAGACTTTATGAATGAAATGAGATAATGATTTTTATCTTAATCTTATTAATGACACTAATACATTTATTGTTCCAATAAGTGTTGTAGTGTAAAATATATCTAAATAGTGATCTTTGTCTCCATGATAGAAAACATAATTCATAATAGGGAAAGACATAAACATAGAAATAATTTGTGGTTATGATTTAGTTTTATATCCATCAATAATGAGATACTTTTAATTAAATAAGGTAGTGAATATTGACAATGAATATTATTATATTCATCCTTCAATTTTAAATGTGGACCATCAATTGGTTATATAATGAAGGACTCATTCTTGTATGTAAAAATGCAAGTTTGTATCATTATTGGGATTTAGAGAGGTTTTTAAATCTTTTTGTGGGTTTGAAACATGTTATAGTTTTATAAACCCAACATGAATACTTAGAGTTTGTGTTACAATCCCACATTTTCATTATACATTTTTCTATTATTAAATTGACACTATGATTCTAGACTGGTATAGTTATTGCTTAGATTGATTTTTATGTTACTTATTGCAGTAGTGTTGGTTTCATACTTATTCTATGATTTATTATGTTATAGACTATTTTTTTCATGGATGATGATTATATAATCTATATTTATTATTTATTTATGATGTAATGTGATTTGTGTCATTTTGGTGATTGTAAGTTTTCTATGATCTAGGTAGGTGATGGAGGCTGTAATCCCAAAATAATATTTTTTGAGTACATCAGTATGATTGACAGGTATACTATTACTTGATTTTCCTTCAGACAATTTGATTTGATCATTATATTTCATTATGTGTTTGTCAATTGTGGTCCTTATGTTTGTATTACCACTGTACTTTACCAATTCTATTATACGTCATTACTTATGGTAATAGTTTATTATGTTCTTAATTAGATGTTTGTTAGCCACCAACTTTCTCATTCTCACAACATAATTATTTATTCCTTCAGGCTCGTTGAACCACTTTTATTTTTTATTATACCTACCAACCTACTAAATTCATACCTAAACCCTCATTGGGAATACTTATCACACCATTTTTACTGAAAGACCTTTGACCTAATAATTATTATATAAGGTGGTGGTCATATTCTTTAATGACTATGAAGTTGTGGCTTGGTTTGAACTTTGGTGTAATACTAATTGAACCACATCGGCTTAGGTCGATGGTTTGCATGTGAAATACTCTAAGTCTCATTTAATAAGGTAGGTGGTGAATGTTTCAAGGATATTTAATTTAGTTTTGGTTAATTCCTTTCATTAACACTAATCAATTATTCCAATGGTAGAAGTGTGTTTAATTATTGAGTACCCCAGACTCACCATTAATGATAAGGCTAGAGGGATTGCCT
>JARHVA010003854.1:1495000-1555000 GCA_037957365.1 Torreya grandis
CTTGCCTAGCTATATTGTAATGAATTCATAACATACTTATGTCTGTAGAACATTTAATTATAAATTAAATAGATTTTTTAGATAAGTAAAGAGCTGGTTGAATCATTATTTGCAGTTGTATAAGATGTTTCTTCCATATATAATAGATAAATGTATATTCTTGAACTATTTTTTAGCATTAGCTATGCTAATTTAAAATAATTGCATAGAATATGTATTAGCATAATTGTGACTTAAACTATTATAAGCCTCTATATGCAACATTAATTTTTAAAAAAATAAGTACAATGAACTTAAATGTTGTAATGTGTGGTAACCTAGTTGATAACACTAAATATTGTTGTACTAAACCTATCACTCTTATGCCTTAAATAATTGATGTTTAAAACGTTAAAAATATATACGTGTGAAATTAATTTTGGTGCTCATTTTTTAGTAATTTTCCAAATTATTTAGCATGTATCTTTATTTAAACACATGAATGACCTAAATGATAACTTATCAACTTTAAGGCTACACTTCTTAGTTAATCCAATACTTTAACTTAACGATTCTCGAATGAGATTGAAACCCACTAAGGAGAATGAGATATTTATTTAGGGTTAAGGACCTAGAAATGAACCTATGAGAAAGTTTGATTGTCACTTATGGTGTTCAAGACTTATTAGTGTATGCATACACTAATACACCCCCAAATCCATAAATCATTTTAAACAACAATGAGATTTCCCTAAGTGCCTTTTGTATGTGTTTACCTCTAACAAAATACCTCAGTTCTCCTCCTTTGATCCCATCTATGTTAACACATAGTGCATCAGTGTTTAGTTACATTATCAGGTCTTCTAAGTGGGCCTAGCATGTGACCAAAGTGTACTCTAGAATATGATTCTAAATTTATTTTTTGGGGTTGTTTCATCTTGTATTAGAGGATTATTCTACTCTAGAGAACTCTGGGAATGAGATATTTTCCTTTCAATTATTGATAAATTTTAAGTTATCACTTGTGATATACTAGGATGGTTAGAATGTGATCAAGTAGAAGAAACATCCACACAAATCCTTTGAATTTCAATATAGATACTCATAGAGGTTGAGGATGTGGAAGAGGTCATCGATGTTGCATCCTTATTCACCACCTAGATTAACTACTAGTAAATAATGTCGATAACAATACCAAGGTACCTTATGCTAAAGTAGTCAATGGGATTTCAATTGATAAACTTTAGGAAATCCTCAGTGGGATATTAACATCAATTATTACTTTCGAAGGTATGATTGATAATTAGGAACAAATATTGAACAATCTTGAAGGGGTATCCTAAGTAGAAGTACCCAGACTGGAAATGGGACAAGTGGAAGGAGCTATAATTTATGATCTACCTTTGACCATAGTTGACCTAATTATCAAGGAAATATGAAACAATTTCCTCTACAAATCATTTTTAGTGGAGTAATCAGGGGATGCAGCTGATGCTTAATTAGTACACTTGAAAAATTAAATCAATTTTCATAATATGCCTTTCAATGTGAACGCTAGAATAACAACCTATTAGCTAGTAGGACCTAAAACATTATGGTGGAAACAACATTTTGATATTAAATGGTACTATCCTTTATTATTATCTTGGATTATTTTTTATAATCAATTCCATAAGGGGTACCTTAATGCAATTTATAAGGAGAAGAAAATAACTAATTTTGTGTTCTTAAAACAAAATAGCATGTCTACTAAAGATTTTGAGAATAAATCTTAAACTTATTGTGTCATGCGAACTATATGCATGTTGAGGAAACTAATGTTACTAAGTTAAATCTTGGGAAAAATAAAAATTTTATGGATGATGTTAACATGATAAATTCAAAAATGTTGGCTACAACCATAAAACCAACATACAATGTTGAGGAGAAAGAAAGGTCTTGCCAAAAGGCAAGACAAGAGTTCAAGTCAAAGAAGTAATAGTCTGAGGCCAAGATCCTTTCTTTCATGGACAAAAATTTCAATAAATATGATGCTAACAACTAAATTTTATGAGGTAATAATAATTATAACAAGTTTTACAATCAGAATAGAAATTTCAAATCCCATGGATCTTCTAAATTAGGTTCTTACAAGAAGGAACAACATCAAAACAATTTATGTGGACTGGCCATAGGTGCTAAGACTATTCTAATATCATATCCTAGGCTATGTGTGTGCTAGGAATGTGGTGGAAATCACTATTAAAATGATTGTCCTAAACTGAAATCAAGCCAAACAATAAACCATATAGTGTATGCTACTATTGATTATCATAATGTTAACTTGCAAGCCACTCATATTGAGACCTAAGGCATAATTAATGGTTTTCCCTTAACTATTTTTATTGATTTTGGTACAAAACACTATTTTATTTATCCTTTTACTAATAAGAGAAGGATTGGAAGTTCAATTCATTACTTGTAAGAAGGTGCCTATTATTGAATGCTTAAAATAAGTAGAGTTAAATCTTGGTTTTTTTAAGACCAAGTTAGATCTATTTATCACACATTTAAGGTGGTATGATCTCATTATTGGGATTTATTGGGTGTATGAACATCAAGCCACACTTGATTGTGTGATAAAAAGAGTGAGATACACTAATAACCTTAGAAAATAGTAGAATTTCAAAGCATAAAAGGGTTTGTGAGATGTAAAACACTTTCAATATTATAATTGAAAAGAGTTATTAGGAAGGGTTTCAAGCTATATGAATTCTAACTACAAGAAATATCTAATAAAAAGGAGATAAAACACACATATTTTCCTATAATAAGGGAATTTATGGATGTTTTTTCTTAAAATGCTACACTAGTTTCTACCCAAGCAAGAATTTTATTGTTCTATTAGCATCATACTTGGATATTCTGCTACATCAAAGGCACCTTACCACATGAATATGGCTGATCTACAAGAATTAAAATTTCAATTGAAATAAATTTTAGGTAGTGGAAGCATACAACCAAGTGTATCTCCTTCGGGTGCTATAGTAGGCTTTGTGAAGAATAAGGATGATACTCTAAGGATTTATATTGATTATTGCATGCTGAATAAGATAACAATAATAAAATACTATCATTTGCCTAGAATCAATTAATTGTTTGACCAAATGAAGGGTGGTACAGTCTTTTCAAAGACAGGCTTGAGGTTTGGTTACAATCAACTCTGTATTAAGGAAGAAGACATTCATAAAAATACCTTTAGAACCCTCATGGACACTATGAATTTATGATTTTTCCTTTCATCTTAACCAATGCATTGACATCCTTCAAGAACCTTATGAACAACATATTTAGAGACTACTTGGATAAGTTTTTACTAGTTTTTCTTGATGATATTCTGATTTATTCTAATGATGAGGCTAAAAATGATCAATACCTCCATCTAGTCTTGCAAAGACTAAGACAACATAAGCTTTATGTAAAATTGTCCAAATGTGCATTTTATGAATCTAAAATTCATTACTTAGAACATATTATCTCCAAATAAGGCATTTTTGTTGACCCCACCAAGACCAAAGTTATCCAAGATTGGATTGCTCCTTCTAATATGCATGAAGTGTGAAGCTTTATGGGTTTGGCTAGTTATTACCAATGATTTTTTGAAATTTTTTCTAGTGTGGCATATCCCATCACATCTTTTTAGTGCAAAGGGAAGAAGTTCATATAGACTCCTTAGTGTGAGGAAGCTTTTGATAGGTTAAATGGGTTATTTAATACAACTCTTATTTTGATCATAATATACCTAAATGGAAAGTTTTATGTTTAGGATGATGCTTCCAAAGAAGGATATAGAGGAAACATGACTCAAGATAACAATATTGTGGCCTATGAGTCATGAAAATTGAAATAACATGAAAATAGTTATCCTATGCACAACATGAGGCTTGTTACCATTATCCATGCACTGAATCAATGGAAACACTTTTTGTTATGGAAAGCCTTTCCAAATAAAATATAATCATAGAAGTTTTGAGTATTTATTTTCTTAGAAAGATTTAAATGCATGCCAGTATAGGTGGATAAAAATTTTAAGCAATTTTGATGTGAATATTTCATATGTCAAGGGAAAGGTGAACCATGTCACTGATGCACTTAGTAGATGCACGTACCTTACTACCTTGTCAATGTTACAAAGAAATTTTATAAGTGTTGTCTTGGAATAACAACATGCCAATGTATTTTGATGTGAAGTAAGAGTAGGTTTGGATGATGAACGAGTAGTAAAAATATTTGATAAATTTTCTATTGAAATGGATGGATTCATTAATAATAAAGGTAGAATTAATGTCCCTAAGATGGGTGACTTTAAAACTTTTGTACTTAATTATTTGTATACAACACCTTACTACGCTCATCTAGGTGTTATAAAAATGATGCATGAGCTTAAGAAGCTCTATTTTTGGCATGGGATGAAGCATGATGTCACTAAATTTATAGCAAAATTCATGAAATACCATTAATTTAAGTTTAATAATTATCATTTTGGATTGTTTTTGTACCATCATGATATTTGAAAAGATATGTGGGTTGTAGTCTTACTTAATTTTATTTCAAGGCTACCAAAATCATGTATTAAGCATTATATAATCTAGACAGTGATTCATAAAGCAACTAAAGTTAGCCACTTTATTGCTGGAAATTTAATAGATGGTGCATCTATATTTAAAAAATGATTTGTAAAGGAAGTGGTGAGAATCCATGGTATGCCTTAAGTGATCATATCAGATTAAGACAAATTATTTACTTCAAGGTTTTGACATAATTTAACCACAAACTTTGGAACAAATCTGAATTTCATATCTTTATATCATATGAAAATAGATGGACAAACTAAATGACTCAACCAATTCAATGAAGACATGATGTGTACGTATGTAATAGATCAATAAACTAAATGGGAGGATTATCTTCATCTAGTTAAATTTGAATATGATAATCCCTAACATTCATCTATTAATATGGCTCCATTTGAAGCCTTATATGGGTACAATTGTAGGACACCTATTGGTTGCAATTGCTTAGAAAATAGGGTAGCTAATGGCCATTATTTACTACTAGAATATGACAAATAGATGGAAATAATAAAGCATAATTTAAAGGTATATTTTAATAGGTAGAAAATTTATGTGCATCTTAAGATAACTCTAGGATAATTCAATATAGGGGATAAAGTTTTTCTTCATGATAGACCCTAGAAAATCTATATTAAATTTGGGAAGGTTTGTAAGTTAGCACCATGTTATGTTAGTCATTTTGACATAGTGAAAATGATTATCCCTTTTGCTTATCGACTAACACTTCCTCTTTCACTTTCAAGGATTCAAGATATTTTTTACATTGCATTATTGAGAAAATATATACCCAGTCCATCTCATTAGTTATATTGGACTCATTTACAATTCATGGAAGAGAAAAATATCTAGTTGGAACTAGTGATAATCCTATACCATCTTATTATTAAGTTGTATAACAAGGACATAAAATTAGTTTTGGTGAAATGGGACCCTATCTATGAAAAAAGTGCCACTTGGGAAGATACTCATGTTTTTAGACAACATAATACATGAATTTTTTATTAAGTCACTGGGATCACTCCCTTATAAGAGGGGGAGGATGTTATGATCCCACATTTTAATTAGATATTTTTTTGTTATTACATTGACACTATGATACTAAACTAGTATAGCTATGATTTAGATGGATTTTTATGGTACTTCTTGTAGCAATGTTGGCTATGTACTTATTATATGATTTATTATATTATGGACTATTTATTTATGTATATGTTGATTATATAATCTATAAAATTTATGAATTTATGACATAATGCAATTTGTGGCACTTTCGTGACTGTAAGTTGTATATGATCTAAGCAGGTGATGGACGCCACAATTCAAAAATAATTTTTTCTAGGCACATTGATATGAATAATAGGTATAATATTATTTGATTATCCTTTTGATAATTTGATATGGTGTTTATATTTCATTATGTGTTTGTTGATTGTGGTCCTTATGTTTATATTGCCAATGTAATTTACCAGCTCCATTATAAGTCATTATTTATTGTTATAGTTCATTATATTTTTTATTATATGTTTATTGGATACCATGTTTCCCATACTTGCACCTTCATTATTTAATCCTTTAGGATCTCTAATCCATTTATGTTCTATGTTAGACCTATCAACCTACTCATTCATACCTAAAACTAACTAAATTACAAAGAATTAAACCCCCCTTGGGAGCCCTTGTCACCCCTTGCTACTCAAACCCCTTTGACATAACCATTATTATCTAAGGTTTTGGGCATATTGTTTAGCAACTATTAATTCATGGCTTAGATTAAAATTTGGTTTAATATTGATTAAATCACATTAACTTAGATCGATGGTCTACATGGGAAATGCTATAAGCCTCATTTAATAAGGTTGGTGGTAACCATTTTAAAGATATTAAATTCTATTTTGGTTTATTCCTTTTTTTAACACCAATCAATTTCTTCATTGGTGGAAGTATGATTAATCATTGATTATTTTAGACTTACCATTAATGGTAAGGTTAGTGGGATTACCTTGAGATACAGTGGGTTTCTCTCTCCTACTAGAATTAAATGCAATTTGATTGGAGGTATGGGGGAATGGATGAAAAGTAATGGGTAAGGTGGATGGTAGACATAATGTTAGGAAGATGGAGAATTTTGGATGTGAACAGTAAAATGGTTTGCCTAGTTTTTAGTGGTGAGCCAGTTGGTTAAGGAAATAATAGTGACATGTGGTGAAGTCTTAGGAGATTTTCACCATTTTTGGGATTATGTACATGTTTTTAAGTGAGTCTTTTATTGAGATTTATGATTAGATTATTACTGGGTTGTTATAATGATAAAAAAGGCTATGTATGTAGCTAGAAGACCTCAGACTTTAGGGTGCATATGTAGACCCATTGCATTGATATATTGATATGTTTATTTCTTATAAAGTAAAATAAATTTATATGATTTATATATGCAATGATATCCTCATGTAGTAAAATGGGTTGTCAACTAAGATGAGTTTGTGTGTGTTGTCTATTTGTTAAATGACAATGTTCCCCTTAGAGTGACTAAATGCTTTAAGGGTTGTCAACTTTGTTGGTTAATATAATGTCTATGAAATAATTTTAAGATTGCATTTTTATTTCCAATGATGAAACATTATGGAGACTTATGAGTTTGGTGTTTTTTAAAGTAATGGTTATGTTTTGGATGACCATGTTTTCTAGATTTTGTCTTCTAGAGTTTTTCATGGTTCGATATGTTGTGTGATTTGTGTGAACTAAGGGTGTTTTCATAGTTCAAGCGGAAAATATTTTGAGATGTGGTCTAAGATGGATGTTTTCATTTCTAATGGTGAAATATTAAATATTATTAAGCTTGGTGTTTTAGAATCATTAATATTTTGTTATTGTCTATAATAACTATGTCTTAGTTGGGAGATTATGTTATTGAAGGGAAAAATGTAGGGTCTTGTTGCTTTTGAATTTATAGCATACAACATTTTTTGTGTTATATGATTTAAATCAAGGACATGTTTTTCATATGTTTTGATTAGTTTTGCTTTCTATAAAACCTTTGTTCCTTTTTCTTATGGGGTTTCTGGGCATGATTATTATGTAAGTCTAGTTTTACTATTATCTAATTTTGAGTTGAATGGTATTTTTCTCATTAGATTTTGTTATATCTTTTTATCATAACATTTGGAGTAGGTTGTGATATATTTGTATCCATATATAGAGAAGTCCTGACTTCATTTTTTATGGCCTCTAAGTTATTGAATTTCAAATTATGGTGAAGTTGATATTCAAACCCTATTTCTTAGACCTTTTTAAATTAGCTATGGAAATCTTAAAAGACTGTGTCATGTTTTTCAATCACCAAACTATTATATATATATATATATATATATATATATATATATATATATATATATATATATATATATATCTATGTATATATATATATATATATATATATATCTATGTATATATATATATATATGTATATATATATACATATATATATACATATATATATATATATATATATGTATATATGTATATATATATGTATATATGTATATATATACATACATATATATATATATATACATACATATATATATATATATATATATATATATATACATACATATATATATATATATATATATATATATATATATATATATATATATATACACTATATAATAAATAGATACTATGTTTCCTCTATGAATTTTGGGTTATACATGTGAAACTATGTTTAGTTGATGTTTGATCTTGGTTTTTTATGATCTTAGACAATTTTGAATCGATATTAGAGTTCTATAAATCGTATTTATGTCATTGGGTTTGCTTGTTGAATTGGTTAGGATTTTGTCTATTTAGTATATGTATATACAAGAATGAATTTTTACACTAAATTGGTTAGGGTTTTGGCTATGTTCTCTTTAGTGATTAGATTATTAACTAAGCTATATGAAAACCACCATAGCCTTACATTTTAACTTGGTATCTTGACCTTGAATTTTGTTAAACTTTGATTATGCTATCATCTACATGGTTTGATGTTATTGTTGATAATCATGACCTTATCATATTATTAACTATGTCAAGATTTATGTTTTGGTATTTATATATGTTTAGGAGGGTAACTATTGGTTATGATAGTAATATGATTTCACTATACTTAACTTAGTATTTTAAGATTTTTGGGTTCTATGTGTACGTATTACATTGAGTATCATGATTAATAGTTGTATTATGATTAAATTAGTGTTTCTAGTTGATTATATCTAGTTATTATTTAAAATATTTATGTTACTTGTTGTAATGCATGTATTTTCATTCTTAGACTAGACCCAAATAGTTACGGGTATATATTATAGGTTCATATGATTAAATATCGATCATAAAGATATATAATAGATTAGGATTAATCAATTTTATATCATTCAACAATTTAAGCTACCCATCCTAACTCATAATCTATAGTTAGATCATTTGATTATTCCCGTCTTGCCTTGGAATGAATGGATTATGTTGTGTATCTTTTATTATCATATCTTTCTTCAATGATCGATGTGCTCAAAATTCGTTACCTATTCCCTGTTACATCAACCACCATCCTACTAATGTTTAGGGTGGTAAGGGACATCGATGGGGGGATCATAGGGATGATGGGGTGGGTTTGGCCTAATCAACTAGTTCATTTTTAACTCCTAGTTTCAATGAATTTGCATGAAAGATGGTAATGATGTATTTATTATTTTGATTAATTAACTAATAATTCTAATTAATTAACTAATACATAGATATAGTGATTGGTTTTATATTATCATAATGATCTTATTGGTTGCTAACAAATGACATGAATAGATCATGAAATTGGAATACTGGAGAGTTGAATTAAATGAAGACTAAATCTATTATATAGGTACCTTGTATTATTCAATTAAATCTTTATTCCTTAAATTTCAAATAGTAGGAGTTGATTTCATAAATTACCAGTCTTTATATATTGTAATATTAATAATCTACATGTTGGGATTTGACATATAACACAATTAAATCCTAAGATATCTATTTATTAATTCTCTGTATATTTAGCCTTCTTATAATAGATCAAATTTATCATAGTTATAAATATACTTCAGGGAGTTCACTATTAAATTATGATGTCAATATTCAATTACAATTTACATAGACGTTTTATGATAAATCTATTTATGAAATTTTTTGTAAGTTGTAGACGTTAAACATGTATGAATGATGATAATCTAAAATTTAATGTTTATTTTATTTTACCACTCTATGTAAATATAACCATGTAGATGTTTTATTATTGTATATTTTAGAATGATTACATTTGATAAGATAGAAGTCAACAATTGTTTTAAGTTTTACCCTTACATTTAATACTTAGACATAGGTAATTTAAATTAGTTGCATAAATTCATAAGGAGAAAATATAAAAGTGGCATAACATTTACCTTGGCTTGTTACTCTCATTTACAAATACATAGTTTCATTGGAGCATCTACGCCTTGCAAAATTGCATAAGATTGATATCAAGACTATGAATGAAATAAATATGTTCTTATACTATGTACTATAGGCTTATTGATTGTGTGCAAGGTATGATTTCAATTATATAATATCAATTCTCAAATTTATGTGTTATTATAATTTCTAAAAGTAATTCCTAAACATTTATATCAATCAATGAAACAACTAATAATTCTTATTATCCAATCAATAATCATTATCTAATTAATTATATAAATATTTTTTGTAGAAGTTATAATTTATTAAGGAAAATCATAAATAATTATCACAACATCTTAAATAGTACAAAAATTACATTAGATGCCTTCCCATGAATTGAACATGTTGGCTAGTTACCTTGACTGCCAGTAAAATGTTTTATAAGAGTTCCTTAAGTGAAACATTTTATTTGGGTTCCACTCATCTTGAAACATGAATGAGGCTTATTTATTTTTTTTCATGAATTCTTCTATGGTATGCTTTGCTATTTTTGTTTGCCTAGATGTATTGCAATGAATTCGTACCACACTTATGTCTTTAGAATATTCACTTATAAATTAAATAGAGTTATTATTGGATAAATAGATGCTTTAATCATTATTATTAATTGTATAAGATGTTTCTTTCATATAGAATTCATATATTTATGTGATTTAACTCTTTTATAACATGGCTTATGTGAATTTAAAATAGGTGCATAGAATATGGATTAGCATAACTGTGACTTGAACTATTATAAGGATCTATGTGTAGCATGAATGTTTTATAAATAAGTGAAATGACCTTAAAGGATGTAGGGTTTGATAACTTGGGAATTAACACTAAATAAATTTGTACAGAACCCATTACTCTTATGCCTTTATATATTTTTGTTTAAAATATTAAAAATATGCAAGTGTGGAATTAATTCTAGTTTTTGAATTTTTAGTATTTGTCCAAATTATTTAGCATGTATCTTTAGCATGTATCTTGATTTCAACACATGAATGAAGTAAATTAAAAATTAAGAACTATAAGTCTACTCTTCTTGTTTAATCCGATATTTTAACTTAACAATCCTTTAGTGAGACTAAAACCCACAGAGGAGAATGAGGTATTTCTCTAGAGTTAAGGACCTAGAAATAGTCATATGAGGAAGTTTGAGTGCCACTTATAGGAATAAAGACTTATTAGAATATGTTTATATTGATATGTTATAAAATCCAATAATATTTCAAAACAATAGCCAACTTCCCCCTAGTGCCTTTTCTATGTGTTTACCTCTAACAAAATTCCTCAGTTCCCCTCCTTTGATCCTAGTCACATTATCACATAGTACATTGATGTTTTAATGCATTATAAAGTCTTGTGTGTGGGTCTAACATGTGACCAAAGTCTACTTTAATATATGATTCCAATTTTTTGGGGGTTGTTTCAATTTGAGCATATAGTTTTTTATTATTGGCAAAAACAAAAAAAAAATTGAATTAGGGGCCCAACCCTAGACATGAAGTATGAACAAAGGGAATACATACCTAGTTATACAACCAACCCAATGCATAAAATAAAATTTAGACTCCTCTAATCATTTTTCCTTTCTCAATATAATAGTCATATCTAGATGATAAAGATTTATTTTACCTTTATTTTTCTTCCTAAAAATAGTCCATTCACCTTCTTCTTTGGGGTAATCTATAATTAAAATTTCTAAAGAAAGTAGTGAATCAAAATATTTTAATAGTGATAAAAATAATTTATTTCTTGTTGAATCTAGATCAGCTTTATGCATTTATTTCGGTCAAGATCGACTCTTCTTAACTGGTAAATTTATTATTTATTTAACAATGGATATGATATTTATTGTCATTATTTCCATTTGAATAAAATTTGTATGATCCTTATATTTCTCCAAATCACACTCTGAATCCATTCTCTCACTATCATTTCTAGTAAAGGAGTGCTCAAGGAGGTCACTATTCCACTAGTATGACATCTTTTATGCTTTGAGATATTAAATGAATTACACAAATGCCCTATTTCAAAACAAACCTTGTAGATATATGGAAAAATTTCATAATACAATAATTACTTCTGAAATCTATCATGAACATTCATCTTAATAAACTCAAGAAGCTCTTTTGAAACATAAAAATTAACAACAATCTGAGAAATAATAATATGGTAAATGAGTTTAGGTTACACATATAAGAATTCACCTAAAGAATTGCCTATGGACTTGAAGCAAAACCTTATCCATGACTATAATGAGTGTTAGGAAAACCTTAACCATATAGGTCTGACATCAATATTCTCCATGTGTGGATCAAATGATGGATACCAAGGTTTGAAATTAAGAAATTTTCCACCCATGACCATATGGGCATTTGAAAAATCACCTTATTTTCCTTAATTTTATTAAGAAAAGAATAATGAAATCTTTAGCATAGGGAGATATTTGAAGATTAACTTTCATTAATGGCATCCATTTCTCCTAAATCCATGTATTAAAATATGGGAGATTAGGCCAAAGGTTATAAAAATGGAAGATCATTCTTGAAGAGGACAAATGATATTCACTTTATAAAAGGGTCTAGAACTACTCCCAATCAAAATAGATTGATGATTGAATTTAATTAATACAATAGGTTTGATATTCTGTGGTCTACTCTTAGATACAATATATCCAAAGGAGAACCTTGTTGTTTCCCTTTTTTCTACCCCTATATTCTACCCAAACCCTTTATCTTTGGCATTTAGACCAATGAATCTATGGTTAGATTCAAAGTGACTCCCAAATGTTGTGCATTATATATTTTATTTGGTGATGAGCCACCAAGTTTCCATTGCACCTCCTTATGATTACCATCCACAACATCCATTATTGCTAAAACTAAAAAATAAGAAAAATAAAAAATGACATGATTGCTTATACAATCATCCTTACCTTTTAGGAATTGATCTATAACATTTTAATAAGACTTTAACTCTTCTCCTAGAACCCTAAATGCAAATTTTTTTGGATCATCACAATGCAACCCTAAAGACCTCATTGAGATTACTATCGATATATTATTTCTAGCCTTGTTGTGTAAAGAATTTTGAATGGAACCGAGTTTGAGCATATAGTTATTTTCATGTAATTTTTTTAAAATAAGATTTTGGGTATAAAATGTGTGCATATTTATCTCTATAATTTTTATAGGAAGTCCTAATTCCCAAAGGGGAGAGTCATAAACCTCAAAACAATTTCTTATCATTTAAGACAAGAATGGACATTGAAAATGTGCCTTAGTTTTTGTTGTGGCATGATTATAATTAGGATGAATATATAGGAGGTTGAGAGGTTAATATATTAAATTTATAAAGTTTATTATTTTTGTCAATTGTATCATTTTTATGCAAGATCTATTATTATTATTATTTTTTTTTTTCACATAGTGAAACATTGTTTTTATTTTTTAGTAGGATAACAAAGGACTAGTTATTATTTTCAATTCACACATAAACTAGACATGGGGTTTGAAACTATTATTTAATTTTATTATAATTAGTTATTATTCAATATAAAATATTTTGGTAAGGACACATGACAAACTCTGATGAGTCTACATTGTAGGGTCTTAAGGTCATCAGTGGGGGTGTGTTAGCCAACCCACTATAAATAAAAAAATTAATAAGGAAAATGGGTCAATAAATCTCATTAATGACATTTATTTTGATTTTATGATTCATTTTCCTTATTCAAAATAATAATAAGGGATTGTTTTTAGGTTTTATATATTTTCATTGATAGATTAGACACATGAAAGTGTAGTCTTATATTAGCCAGATGGATTAACCTTAGTTTTGGCTGAGTGATTTTGATTAGTAGTCTTAGTTAATATGTATTATTTAAGTTTTAACTAATGTATATTTATTCTATTTTACCAACACATGACACATGATGGAAATCAAAGAAACTAAATTTTCCCATTCTTCAAACTATATTGGATTATCTATTTGGTATTCTATAAATCTATATTCATGATTGAGATAAGAACATAATAAAAGTAAGGGGAAATTAGTATAACATCTTAGATGCATTTTTACTTAGATATAAATAAATAATCAACTGAATATTATATTGTAATCCTTTTTAGTGTAATAATTTACATAAGTATATAACAATAAATGTCAATTTGAATAAAATTTAAAGGACAAACATAGTTTTAAGTAAATTCTAACTATAAAAATAAAAAAACATGTGTAAAATAAAACATTATAAAAAATTTAAAAGTTGAAATAAAATTTTAGAAGGTTTTCTCATTCTAAAATGTACAATTATCATTCAAAAATAAAGGCTAAAAAAACCTCTAAGAAGAGAAAATTTAGATGTCAACACTCTTATCAGTGTTGATATCATGTAACCATGGTTAATGTCCAACAAATCCTTCCTTAAAAATGTACTCCAAAAATTAATTTACCATATTCACCATACTAACACTCCTAACATATTCAACAGATTTATATTTTTACCCATAAACCATTTAGTAATGTACTAATGATGCCTTAAAAATTTATATTTTAAGTTATTCTAAATAAACCTTTCTATCTCTAAATCTAACACACAACCATAATAGACATTTAGTGAATGTTTCTTAACCAAAGATGGTTTTGTAGAACTATTAGTTTTCATAGGTCATTTATCTTTACCGCAAACTACCCTTTCTACATTATTCAAACAACCATTATTTGACCTTAAAATATCATGTTCTTGTTTAACATGGTTGAAGTGAATAATCTTATCAAACTCAAAGATACACACCAAAACATGATAAAACTACCCACCTTTATAAAATTAAAATACCTTAAACAAGTACCATTTTGCCCATAAACATTCACCTCAATTGCACATGGGTCAATAATATTTCAGCTTTGATAGGGGTATAAAATGGAAATCCTATTAAATATATTTGAATGTTTGATGATATATTCATAATCCTTGCCTTTAAAAAAATACATCTTAACTTGTGGAAATATAAGTTGAAAAAAAGTAACAAATGATTATAAATTAGATATTTTTTAAAATAAAAATTTCAAGAAATAACAAATGATTTTAAATAAAATGTTCGTAGAATAATAATGTTATAGCTAATAAACACTTTGGTGTATGAATAGACACTAAAACTTTATGATATAAGATTCATAATTCCAATAAAATTTAAATAATAAATAAAAATGGAAATATTTTTGTAGCATCACACCTTCATTTCCATTTTTATATATTAGGAATGAAATGTCACATTTAAAAATAATACATGTGTAACCTACTTGAGAAATCTACATAAATATGTACAACTTGCAGTTGACTTAAAATAAAGAAATAAATATTAATAAATTTATAATTACATGATTTATGTTGCTACATAAATAAATACTAAAATCAAAGATTATATATATATGTATATATATATATGTATATATATATATATATATATATGTATATATATATATATATATATATATATATATATATACATACATATATATATATATATATATATATATATATATATATATATATGTATGTATGTATGTATATACACACACACACACACACACACACACATATATATATATACATATATATATATACACACATATATATATATATACATATATAATATGTATATATATATATGTATATATATATATATATGTATATATATATGTGTATATATATATGTGTATATATATATATATATGTATATATATATATATGTATGTATGTATGTATATATATATATATATATATATATATATATATATATATATTTGTGTGTGTGTGTGTGTGTGTGTGTAAATAAATAATACATTACCAACATCTATTGTATACCTTAATATATGCTTTAAAAAACATGTTGATAGTAGTTAGGCTCAAAAACTAATATATGAAATTAAAAAAATAAAAATAAAACAAAACATTCAAAAGTATAAACACAACGAAGTGAACTTTATGAACACAAAAATACATAAAACCATTATGACCTTGCCTTTTTAATGTCTATTGTAAAGTTAAAACATTATTATTATTATTATTATTATTATTATTATTATTATTATTATTATTATTATTATTATTATTATTATTATTATTTTAAAACTGACTATTGGCTTTTTACTTTAGTTGAACTATATGTTGGTACTTACTGCAGTAGTATTTAGACTGCATGTTTAATTCTATACTTTATAATTTTAAGGAATATTATTGTAGTTGAAATTATTAAAATTTTATAATTATTTATCAATTTTAGATATGGTACTATTTATGTAATTTTGGTGGTTGCAGGTACTTTCTATAAACTAGGTAGATGCTAGTAGTGGTACTCTTAGTACTGAAGGAAATCTGAGTAGTCAGACAACTCTTATATGTATACTTGATTTTAGTTATGTTTACCATCCTTTGGACATCTCAGTTGGTCATTGATTATGTTATTGTCTTGACATTGGAACTTGTATTTTTTTATTTATTTTACTTTTATCACAAATCATTATTTTTTATTATCTATTATGTTTGTAGTCTTTTGTTTCACCTATGCAACTTACTCTAGCCTGTTATTTTTGAGAAACTCTCATTAACTCTTATACACCTATATGGATCCTACATATCTAATTGGATTAATTACCTAAGACCTACATAGACCTATCGTTAACACTCTTAGACTAACCCTTAGACTATATGAATGCATTATATTTGAAGGTGGTAGCATCTTTATTAAGTGATTTGGTTATACTACGCATTTCCATCAACACTGATATTAAACATGTGTTACTTTAATAGACATATATTTGATTTCATATTATGGTTAATTATTTTATTTACATTTACTTTGGTTGGTGGCATAGGCCATGAGGGTTATGATGTTAATCCACCTTATTCGAATTAATTGTGTGGTTTAAATTCTAACTTATGTTTTCATTGGCTAGCCTTTTGGGTTGGTGGATTGATATTTCAAGAAATGTAAATTGATGATCATTGTATTCATGGTAAATTTTATGGGGCTATTACTTTGGGTAATGTAGGAAGATTTCAGTCTCCTCACATTTAATGAAGACATTGAATGGATATGGGGAACTAGATAAATTGAATGGGGAGGTGGACAGTAGATGGGAAGAGTTGATTAGATTAGGAAGATGGAAAATAAATGTGGAGAATAGTATAAGCTTGAATGATTTTTATGGCTGTCATGTTGAATTTCGGACATACAACATGGGAAGTTGAAGGTTTCAGTTTTTATCTTATTAGCTTTTTAATTTTTTCTCTCTTCAATTTCATGTAAGTTATATTTTTCTTTGTTATTTTTTCACTATGGAATTTTTGGAAAAATAAAAAAGGCTCCATATGTAGCCCAAACTCTTAAGACTTTTAGATGCATACGCAAACCTTGGTAAATATTTAATATTAGCATTTCACATATAAGTTTGTAAAATGTAAATGTATGCTTCTAAATCCTAGATTTTTAATATATTTTATTGACTGTACTTTGGAAAAAATCATAGGCTCAAAATATTTTACCACTATAAGGATTGTTTATTTTATGGTTATAAAATGGTTGGCTAGAGGATTTCCTACCTTGGAATATTTTTGGGTATTTGTGTTTATAATGGTTTACATGTCTTTTTTTGCATAGATATAGAATGTTGTGTTGAGTGTAATGACTACTTAGACTTGGCCAGTTGAATCCATCTTTGTACATCTCTATGTGGAATAATGGAGATAGTTTCATTTTAAGGTTCTTGGTATTTTTTTAAAAATATTGTTTCCCTTTCTTGGTTTCATATTAAGATCTTGATGAACTGTTTGGTTTTAAAATAGTGATTGTGTTTCTTGTTATAAAGTATGGTACAAGTTTTTTTACTTAAGGTTTTAATATTATAGGTTGATGGAGTTTTGATATGTTTTTTACACAATGTTTTGAGTTTTTTTAAGAAGTGTGATTATGTGATCCATGTTTCATTTGAACTGCTTGATGGGTCTTAGCCATAATAGATTTGATTATGTAATCATTTAATATTACGTTAATTTTAATATAATTATTTTACATTAACTTAGATCATGAAAGTGTTGCATTTCTTTATTGACTCCATTCATTAATATTTTTCTATTAGTTTACAAATTTTTTAAGGCTATTATGAGGTTCATGGTAATAATGAATATTCTTTTTAAATATTGATGTTATTCACCTATGTTATATTCTTGTTTTGCATTATCATGGTCTTACTTTGGGTTTTCTTTTTGTGCCTATGATTGCATGGAATATAATCATGATATTGTTATTTTTTAAATGTTGATTTGGATTTTTGTTATATATTGATTTCATTTATATTCAAGTGTTATTACAAATTAATATTTATTACTACATTTATATATTATGTTGTGACTGTTAACAACATAGTCAAATGAGTTTGGGTATTAAAGTGACTTAATTTTAAATGATTTTAGTGGAGCTTATGAATATATATGTTGATTGTGTCTATGCCATGGCCTTGAGGTTAAAATTTTATTTGGTTTTTGTTGTCTTGACTATGTTTTTTAGCACTGTGTTATGATTTTTAAAAGGCATAATCAGCTAGGTTTTTTATTGTCTTTGACTACATCTTTAAGTTGACTACATTTATATAACATTTATAGGATCTTTTGAGTATAAGTTAACTATGTATGACTTTTCCATGGTTTTAAACTTTTATTAGGTTTTGATATATTTGACTACATTTATAAAAGGCATAATTTGAATAAATTTTGGTGTTAAACTTGGACCATATTTTAATAGTCAGAGGAGATTGGAATGGTGGTTTTATCGGACATGTTTCTCTTTCAAAACATGATTTAAGTTGGTTTTTTTGTGTGTTTGGATCTTATGTAAGACTTATCAACTTGACTCTATTAATTTGGCATGAATATACTTAGTTATAATATGTTGGGTCTTAGAGGGTGTCAAAGAAGTTTGAAGGAGTTTTGCATTTTAATACCTATGTTTGTGTTGAGATTATAAACATTGGAGATGATATATTAAATTATGGTTGGAATTATTATTTTTGTCTAATAAGTTGAGTGACTTATTTGAATGTTTATGTGGTTCATTTAATTGGTTGTGAGATTTATATGTTTACATGGTTAATTAGTCACCATTCCTAGACTAGACATGAATGATGATAATAATTTATATATTATATACATGGTATGTATTATCAATTGGGATAGTTAAGGATAACCGTGACTTGGACATGGATCTAAGGTGGTTAATTTAAAGACTATAAAATTGAATAGTTTTTAATCCATTCTATATTATTTGGGAACCAAATTAGTCATCCATATTTCAAATATACATTGAAAAAAGATTAATTATTTCTATCTCACCTCATAATGGAATATTTGTCTTTATTTTATTTTATTGTTGAGATGTCCTTTAGTTTGTAAATCTGATTGCTTAGAATTATGTTCACATCCCTAGTTTTTGCAAACACCATCCTACTGATGGTTTGGGTGGTAAGGTCCACAGATGTTTGGGAGCATAGGGCTAGTTCAGAGGGCTTGTCCATCTCATTCACTTTTTATTCAATGCTTGGGTGATTTCACATAAACGAGAAATAAGTTGGTAATAATTTAATTATGTTGATTATGTTTTATTTAATTTATCAATTTAAGTAATGATAGTTGAGTTAGATAGTATGCAATTTTGTTTTTATGGGTTAATTATGTTAATGCTAACCTATCTTGATGATAGGATGTGGAATTTAAGTGAGATTTGAAAATGGCTTGAAAGGTAAGATGGCTAATTTGATAAATACTACTAAAAGTAATACACTTCAGGTATATTAAGTTATTAGATATTTAGATTAACTCTCTTTATGTTGGGAAAACATTGTATTAATGCTATCAATTATAGAATTACTCTTCTAATATTCATTTATAATGAATTTGAATTAATATAATATAAACTATTGTATATTGTTAATCTAAATGATCATTATAGTATTGATTTTACTTGCTTTAATTAGATAACATGGATATTCAATCTGATTTATGGATGTTATCCTAAGTAGGATTTACTTAGACAATTATAAAAATTTCTTAAATACATATTGTGTATAATTGATAATAATATTAATATTTCTATTCAAATTGAAGAATAACATTTTATCTATATTATATAGGTAATTACATACATATTATGTTGTTTTGATTTAGAAATACATAGTATTAAATTAAGAATTTTAAGTAGTCCAATAAGTATCTTTGATTTATTAAATTATATATTGTGGATTCAATTTCATAATATTCATGGTATAAAAGTTACTTAATTTTTCCATCTATGCATAAACTATTCAATATTACTAGTTATCGGTGCATTCGGAACCTAATCAGAATCTTCACTTCTAAAAATTATATCAGACATAGATGGTTACATATAAGGTATGTATGTTGAATATATCATATTTGAAAATTATTACTATTGTTCTTACATTTAATATTATATGAATTATAAGTTAATTCATTTATTTAATCATGATGTTTCATAATAATGTATATTATTTGTATGTAGGTTTTTTATGAAATAAAATAAATTGAAGGACTTTAAAAAGGATTGTAAAAATGCAATGTTTCAATTACAAATTAATTAGATGTAATTATCAATTTGTCTAGTGTTTTTAATTCACTTGATATTGCATAATTATATAACTAAAACATGCATGCTCTCTTATTTATGTTCCTTGGGTTGCATGTGCTTTCACTTTCCTTTTTGATGGATGAAAATGATTAAATTGATACCCATGGCTTATGAAACAAAATATTTCAATATTTCTTTAACCAAAATATTTTATTTGGGTTCCACTCAGCTTGAAATTCAGTTAAATTTTTTTTTATCTATGATTACGTTATAGGAAAATCACTTGCATCTATCTTATACTTCATTTAAATATGAGGTTAATTATTGAATGTGATGGTTCATTATGTATGTATTTAACTAGATAATAAAGGACATATTATATGAAAAGAATTGATTCATTTATCATGTAGTTATCTAAAAATGACTTAACTATCAGACTAATATATAGATTCTCTCTTTAAATAATTATATAATTCAGATCTCATGGATTATATACCTTGGACAAATAATGTATTAATCTCTGCTTTTTTATAATGTTTCATTAGCTATGCCAATGTAATGTCATTATATGGATTCTTTTCTAAACTTACTAAAGGATATTTATGAATAATGATACTCATCATAACTATATCATTAACCATTATTCTATGTAATGGCATCGATGTCAGTACAAAAATAATGTATGATTTATTAAAATAATGGTGTAGTGACCTTAAAGGCCATGAGGTGTTTACAACCTTGGCTAGTAGCACTATGAAAAATTGATTTTTAAATCTATTTTCTATTTATTGAACAACACTTTATGCTACATAAATGGTTATAAATGTCCATGTGATGTAGTGTTTTATGAATTTTGATAATGATTACTTGTCTAAATTATGTATAAATATAAGGTTGATAACCTAAACTTCTAACATAAACCTATGTTAACCCAAATGATAACTTAGGATGTTAGAGTTATCCTTCTTGGTTAAACTAATCCTTCAACATATCCATCATTGAGTGAGACTGAAACCATCTAAAGAGAGTGAGGTATTTACCTAGGGTTAAAGACCTATAAATATTCCTATGTGGAATTAGAAGTGCCACATATGGCATTCAGATGGTATAAATGTATGCATACACCGATACACCCTGAAACCCATAAGAGATATATTAAGATAAATATTGACCAATTTTTTGCTCTTCAAGCAAAAAATTTATTATCCCCTGTTTAAAAATTTATTTGTATCGGTCTATATCTTTGATCAAGTCTAGTATGCAAGAAATGTTTTATACAAACCACAACAAATATTTCAGGTTTTTCATCTTTAGGTTTTTTTTCTAAGCCTTTACCAAATTATTTTGGGTAAATTGTCTATGCAACATTTTGTCCAAAACAACTTTCCTGAAGGGCATTTTAGAGAGTCTGGAGGGACATTTTCAAAATGTCTAAAGGGTCACTTGCATTTTTTCTAAAGAAATTATTTCAGACATTTTGCCTGTAATATTTTTTTTGAAGGGTGCTTGTAACATTTTGAAAGGCACTTTAACTTTATCAAAGGATTTTTTCAAGATAAAAGACCCTTTCATTTTTCCTGAGGGGTATGTTTTGTTCCAAAAAGGACCATTTCAAAATCTTGAAGGATACTTACATTTGTTTGAAGACCAATTTCAAGTCAAAGGGGTCATTTACATTTCTTTCGAAGGGTATGTTGCTCTCAAAAGGGCCAAACAAAAATTCTAAAGAGGAGAGTCCTTTTCAAACATTCTGAAGGGGTATTTTCAAAGAGCTAAAGGGTCATTTATAGAAAACCCAAAAGAACTCTTTTGAAAATATTTTTCAAAGAATTTTTCTAGAGAAATCACCTGATAGAAAATCCTAAAGACCAATAGCTATGATGAAATTGTCTAAAAACAAGTAGGAGACAAAAATTCTAAAAATAGGTGCCACAAAAAAATTGTCTGAAGGAAATACCTGAAAGGTGACGACCCTCAGAATGTCAATTTCTAGTTGTAAATAATAGCCATTGGAGTTTAAAATGAGTTTGGTGGGAACCTGAGAACAAATAATAAAATGAAAAATGCCATGAATCTTGAGCTTTGATGCATAAAAATCATAAATAGTCAGGTCGATGGTTTAAGTTCTTGCACCATTACACAACTCAATGAGCTAGTAAAGAACATCTTACATCAAAATGACATTCCAATACATGGACCCATCTATACAAAAATATAATTCAACATATCTTGATTTTATTGGTATAACTATAAAGGGAGTTGCTTATAGAATGTAACATAACAATTTCCATCCTCAAGATGACACATGTCCAAATAACCATTGAACTCCCTTTTCTTGACCTCTCTCTTAAAGGCTATATATATGGATTATCTAAGCTTATTTTTGCATGATCTCACTACTGGGTATGCTGAATCCCTACCAAAAGTTTACCTTGAATTAGTAAATACAAGTGTTTTACCTCATTCATTGAGTGAATTAAATTTACATGCTTGGTATTAGTCTTGTGCTACTGAAATTTCCATTTACCTCCACATGTTAATTCCATTATTACCTAGTGTATTGTGATTTCCTTCTTATAGGTCAACAAGAAGTGTTTGAAGAGATTATAGATATAGTGAATAGCTAATTTAATAGAGTGTCTTTTAGAACCTATTTCTTAAGTCTTCCTAAATCTATGCCATGTCATAGACCCTATGTTGAAACACTAATGTGAGAGAGTTGATATTGAGAGAAGTGTATTTGTAACATGTCCATGTTTCAAGTATATATTTAAGGTATGAGTAGAGAAAATATTTTGGTGTATCACCCAAATATAATAGGTTTAAATTATAGTTATTTTAACCCTTTTCATCTCCCCTAATTTGTTAATATTAGTAATACTAGCCTTGAATGTTCATCAAGGGGAGGTAGCCCCTAATCTAAAGATTCGTCTCAAAAAAATTATCACCCACAACAAGAGAGATGATTCCATTTTGCCACTTGGATGAGGAGAGTTGAGCATTTTCTCAAGGGTGTTAATCTAAGCATCAACAATTATTGGCATGCTAGATGGGATAACTCATCCTAGGAATCAAAGATTTCTTGGTGTGTTATTTAATGAATCAATCTTTTGGAGGCTTTTCAATCAACACCAATATTGACTATGAGTTGAATCAACTGGTCAAGTAGTGCTACTACTTTTAAAACTCATATCTGGTACGTATAATCCCATTATAAAATAGTATGGATCTTGTGTTCATATAGTTTTGATCAAGCTCATGTTGTTCATAGAATCACCTCAATTATCCCTCCTAATTGTCCTTCTCCTAGTGAGTTCAACAGTGTTAGGGAGATAATACTAGAGGTTGAGAAGCAAGTGTTGGTAATAGACATGTTGAATGAGCAAAATAGATATAAATAAGAGCTTATACACAAGGAATAATTCTTGTTTAAGCAAGCTCAAGTCATGCACTTTATAGAGGAGAAACTAGTAAGGTGGAGAAGTCAATCAACTCAAGGAAGTCAGCCTTATACCCATTATTCCATACAAAAAAATCCTTCTCCTATAAAAGAGAAACCTTCCCCCTATAAACCAAATATATTTTATCAAATAGCACTTGCTCACCAAAATAAAATGACTCAACATTCTAATCTATCTTATGCATGAACTACTCTTGTTGTTAATTTGATGCACCTAGCAATTCAAAACGAAAAGACATTATAAACACCTTCTATAGAAACTAATTTTTTCAATTCCTTATATTTTGATCCCTCCTTTGAATAAAATCATCCTACTTCTTTTCAAAAAATCTAGGTCCATCCTAAAACAACTATTTCTATGCATGTGTAAAATCTTCCTAGTTACCCCAAATCTTCTCAAAATCCTTAGCATGATGTCAATATGCCAAGCTGGAGAAATGTTTATCATAAAATAGCTCAATACCTCCAAAAACATGAAGTTGCTTCCTATCCTCAAGATGAGAGCTCCAATCCTAAGGACGTGAGTTGTAATGAAATAGTGGAATCATGACCTAAGAAAGAAGAGAAGAGTATTGTTTAAGAGTATGAAGTGGAAAATGAAGTTACTCCTACTCATCATGATTATGTGCATGATATGTAATAAATAATCTTCCAAGATAATCTAGCCAAAACTATTGAAGAGTTAGATTCAAGAATAAGGTTCCTTAATCAAGGTTTAATGGATAGTTTAGACCCAATAGAAGATTCCATGTCTAAACACACCCCATCTACACCCATTCAAGAGAGTTATCAATCTATATCTTATTTTTATGGAGTTATAATCAAGTGGAAGGAAGATAATAAATTTATTTTATCACAAGGTTTACCTCCTCTTCCTTATGAGCTTCTCAAAGAAAACCTCACTTCTCATTCCCAATCTGATTTTGAGCTCACTAGTGATTGCCTCTTTCCTAAGTCCTCTCATTCATCCCATACTCCAATTCCTCCATTTTAGACTCATGAACCTATCCATTCACCCTTCACTTATTTCCATCCTAAAGAAAAACTTGTTTCAAGAGAGGTAAGTGAGGAAGAGAAAATGTAATTCTTGGCTGATCAAGAGACTATCATGAGTGATAATAAAGATGAGATCATCATAAGTAATTCATATGAGCATCATAATGGTGATTACCATATTCATCATGGAGTAGAAAGCATTATCAAAAATGATGAACATGGTCAAATCATATCTCAAGAGGAGGTTTTCATTAAAATAAGATTGAAGAAGTGACTCTTCAAGGTGACATGATTCAAGGAGAAGATATAGGTCATAGATACATGCAAATTTTCTAGCAAGATGAAGATGAGATTGAAAAATTTTAGTTGTTAATGTTGGATGGATATTGTGAGCATGGTGAGCTCTCTTTCCCTTTATTTGATGAACCTTCTTGTTGCTTTGATGAAGATAATGACTGAGCCATGAGACCTAAGTTGAATGAAGTTCAAGGGCATATTTTTAGATACCCTTGTTTTGAGGTAGATAAATACTTTTATTTTTGAGAAATAAGGAGAGTGTTTTGATTGTTTTTATAAGGCCTTTTAAGAAGGTGTTCTTGAGTGAGAACATAATGATTTCTACAATGAACCAGAATTTTTTTGTCTCGACTCAAACAACACACCAGCCACCCTTCTTCAAGAGATCCATGATGAAGTAAGAGATCCATTTTACAATATTATTAAATATATAGAAAATAATAAGTTGGTCCATGATACATACAAAGAGATACATGAGAGAAATGAGAACCCTATTGGACTACACTAGCATGAATGATTAGCATGAGACATGATTCAAAGATAAATATGAGTACATGTATATTATAGAAATGTTTGAACCTAATCCACCAAGTTACATGCCAATCAAGGTGTTAAGAAAGAGAGATGCGTCACTAAGCTCCTACTCGAACCAATCACTTGTCTGGCATCATGAAGCTTCTTACCATGAAAGAGAACTAAGAATTTTTCTCTTTGATCCAAAAGGGAGAAGATCATATCTATTTAGTTGTATATAATTAGTTTTAATTTTTGTTATGTCTTGTCTTTTCCTAAGTGCTAAGTATCATAAGTGTGTTCTTTTTGCTCTTTATTATGTCTCTCTTTCCTTTGTGTTAAAGGTAGCCAATGGTTATCTATTGATTAAGTTTTGAATCATGATCAAGGTTCCTTGTTTATTTTAATCTCTAATTAAATCCATGCCCAATAGACTATTTAGGATACTAGTCTGGCTAGTATAATAGGCATACTACCCCTATGAGTCACCAATTTGTTGGACAAATTTTGGCTCTTCAAGCCAAAATTGGTCACCCCCTATCTAACAATTGAGCTACCTAAGTATATATCTTTATTCAAGTCTAGTATGCAAGAAATGTTCTATGTAAGCCACAAGAAATGCACAAGATTAATTATTTTAGGGTTTTTTTTTTGGGTCTTTTTTTAAGTGTCTATTATTTTAGTTTTTCCATCTTCAGGTTTTTTGTCTAAGCCTCTACTGAATTATTTTAGGCAAATTGTATGTGCAACTTTTCCAAATGAAATGTCTAAAATAAATTTCCCAAAAGGGTATTTCAGACAATCTAGAGGGACGTTTTTAAATTTTTTGAAGGGTCACTTTCATTTTTTATAAATGAATTATTTCAAACATTTCATCCCAAATAATTTTTTTGAAGGTTGCTTGTAAATTTTCCAAAAGGCAGTTTAACTATATTGAAGGAATTTTTCAAGTAAAAGGACCCTTGCATTTTTTTGAAGGGTATGATTTCTTTATAAATGGACCATTTAAAAATCCTAAAGGAAAATTGCATTTTCCTAAAGGCTACTTTTTAGTTGAAGGGGTCATTTACATTTATTCCAAAGGGTGTGTTCCTTTAAAAAGGGCCAAACAAAAAGTCTGAAGAGGACAGTCTTTTTTCAAACTTCCTGAAGGACTCCTTTTAAAAAATTGAATGATCATTTGCATAAAGATAAAAGATCATTTATGAAAAACCTAAAATAACTCTTTCAAATATATTGTCTAAGGAATCCTTTAAGAGAAATCACCTGATAGAAAATCTTGAAGACTAGCAAGTACGGACAAATTGTTCAAAAGTAAGTAGGAGACAAAAATTTTGTAAACAAGTGGTGTGAATTTTTTTTTAAATAAATACCCAAAATGTGATGACCCACACAACATTAATTTTAAGCTACAAAAAATAGTTGTTGGAGTTTAAAAGGAGTTTGGCAGGAACATGAGAACAAATATGAAAATGACAAATGGCATGAATCCTGATATCTAAATCATAAGAAGCATAAATAGGTAGGTTGATGGTTCAATTTATTGTACCATTACATAGTTTGATGAGCCAATAAATAATGGCTTACATCAAAATGACATTCTAACAAATGGACCCATCTATAAAAAAATGTAGTTCAACATATCTTGATTCTACTGGTGTAATTGTAAAGGGATTTACTTATAGAATTTAATTTAACTATTTCCATCCTCAAGATGACAGATGTCCAAGTGACCCTTGAATTCCATTTTCTTGACCTCTCTCTCAATGGCTATATATGTGGATTATCTTGACTTATTTGAGCATGATCTTTCTACATGTTATAGTGAAGCCTTACCAAAATTTTACCTTGAATCAATAAAGAAAATTGTTTTACCTCATTAAATGATTGCATTAAGTGTAAATGCTTATTATTAGTCTTGTGATAGTGTAATTTCCATTTACCTCCATATGTTAATTCCATTAGTACCTAGTATATTCTGATTTCCTTCTTGCAGGTCAACAAGAAGTGGCTGAAGAGATTGTTGATACAGTGAATAGCCAATTCAATAGACTGTCTTGGAATACCTATTGCTTATGTCTTCCTAAATCTATGCCATCTCTAGGACACCATGTTGAAACACTGATGTGAGAGATTCGATATTGAGAGAAGTGTATTTGTAACTTGTCCTTGTTTTAAGTGTATATTTAAGGTATGAGTAGAGAAAATATTTTGGTGCATCACCCTAATATAATAGGTTTAATTTCCAATAATTTTAACCCTTTTCATTCCCCCTGACTTGTTAATAGTAGGAATATGAGCCTTAAAGGTGCATCAATGGGAGATAGCCCCTAATCTAGAGATTTATCTCAATGAAATTATCACCCACAACAAGAGAGATGGTTCCCTTTTTCCACTTGGATAAGGAGAGTTAATCATCTTCTCAAGGGTTCTAATCCAATCATCAACATTAACATGATTCTCCATAGCATATTTTATATGTATTTACCTCTAAATAATTACCTTAGATCACTTCCTTCAATTCTAATTATGTGTACAAGATTGTGTTGAACACTTATCACTTGTATTATTAATCAATGTAATTAGGTCTAGTACACATCCAAAATGTACTCTGATATACAATTCTATTTTTTTTTTGAGTTGTCTCATCTAGTATTGGAGTAGTTTTCTACTCTGTAATTTTTGGAATGTATTTTCTTCTTATAATCTTATAAACTATTATCACTTTATAATTCTTATAATGGTTATAACATGATCAAGTGGAGTCAAAATCTATAGGAACCCATTTAATTTCAACCTAGATAGGGGTAGAGGTAGAGGGTGAGGAAGGGGCCATCGTGGTCACATCCCCATTCGTAATGAAGAATAGATGCTTGTGAATAATGATGGTATAAATACCAAGGTAATAAATGCTTATGCAGTCCATGGAAATAAAAGTGACAAGTATGAAGATATCCTTAGTGGAATCTTGACAACCCTTAATATGTTACAAGAAAATATTAATAACCAAGAGCAAAGATTTAACAATATTAAAGGGATATTCTAAGAGGAAGTACCTAGATTGAAAACTAAGCAAGTAAAGGGACCTATGATTCAAGAACTGACATTGACCATAATTAACCCAATCTTCAAAGAATTGAAGAAGCTTTCATCACCTACCTTTGATATGAGGAATTAGTTAATGTAATTGATGCATGATTGGTACACTTGCATAAATATTTCAACTCACATTAAATGCCATCGAATGTGAAAGCTAAGGTGGTAGCCTATCATCTAGTTGGTCGTGTAGACTTATTGTGGAATCATATTTATGATATTAAAGGATATAAGTCCTGGAACCTATTGTGGTATATTTTTTAGACTCAATTTTTCAAAATATACCTAAATTTACATTATAAAGAGAGAAAAATCACTAATTTCTAACTTCTAAACCAAGAAAATATGTCTACTATTCATTATGAAAACAAGTTTATGAATTTATTGTGTCATATGAACTATATGAATGATTAAGAAACCAAGATTACTAAGTTAAAAAATTGGCTTAAGGAAATAATGATGCATGATGAACTTAAGGACATTGGCTGTAGTAATTAAATTAACCTATAGCGCTGAGAAAAAATAAAAGTCTCACCAAAAGGAAAGACAACAATTTAGGATATGTAGGAAATAATATAAAGAGAAAAGTCTTTCTCCCATGAATAAGAGATTTCATAAATTTTATCATAATTATAGATTTTTAGGTGGTAATAAAAATTTGAGCATGTTTTTTAATCAGAACAAAATTTTAAAATTTCATGGATCCTCTAAATTTGGTTTGTATAAGAAGGAACAACATCAAAATAACCATTTTGGACCTACCATAGGTGCTAATATTATTCTTGTGGTATTTTTAAGACCCTTTTTTTACTAGGAATGTGGAAAAAACCACTATATAAATGATTGTCCTAAACTAAAATTAGGCCAAATAGCAAATCATATGATATATGTTGTTGTTGATAATCATAACGTTAATTTATAGGCAACTCTAATTGAAACCAAAGGTATATTAAATGGATTTCCCTTGACTATATTGATCAATTTAAGTGTAAGATATTTCTTTGTTTCTCCTTTTATTGTAAGGTAATGTAAAATTGAACCCCTTTTGATAAGATAATGATGAAGGATTGAGTTCAGTATAAGAAAATAAGTGCCTATTTTTGAGTGTTTAAAGCAAGCAAAACATAATCTTGTTATCTTCAAGAACAAGGTAAATATTTTTATTATGCCTTTAGGGTCTTATGATCTCCTCCTTGGGATTATTTGGTTGCATAAACATCAATCCACACTTGATTGTGTCGGTAAAAGAGTGTAGTGCATTAATGACCTTGGACAAATTGTGTAATTACAAGGTATACAAATATCTACAAAACATAAAACACAATTAGACTTATAGCTAAAAAGGGTTGTTAGAAAAGGGTGGAAGATAAATGTAGTCCAACTATAGGAATTACAGAAGGAAAAGGAGTTAGTAGATGCAAATTTTCCAATATTGATCAAGTTCATGGATATTTTTCTTGATAAGCTACCTAGTTTACTGCCTAAGTAGGAACTTGATTTCTCCATTGATATCATGTCCATATCTACCCTTAATTTTAAAGCCCCCTACCACATGAATGTGGATAACTTTTAAGACCTAAAAGTTTAACTACAAGAACTTTTAGACATCAAAAGAAACAAAAAATGTGTGTCCTATTACAGTTATTTAGTAGTCTTTATGAAGTAGGTTAATAAATTAAGGCTTTGCATTGATTACCACTTGCTAATTAAATCAACAGTAAAAAAATGTTAATTTTTTTCTAGAATTGATGACTTGTTTGACCAAATGAAGGTTGTTGATGTCTTCTCAAATATTGATTTGAGATCAGACTACCATCAGCTAAGAATCAAAGAAGAGGACATTCACAAAATAAATTTTAGGACTCATTATGAACATTACAAGTTTATGGTTCTACATTTTGTCTTAACTAATGCACATGTAGCTTTGATGAATCTTATGAATAACATATTTAGAGACTTATTGGATAATCTTGTACTAGTTTTTCTAGATGATATTCTCATTGATTCAATAAATGAGGCCAAACATGATCAACACATTATTTTACTCTTACAAAGACTAAGACAACATAAGCTATATGAAAATCTCTCCATTTGTGCATTTTATGAATTTGAAATTCATTATTTGGGACCCATTAATTTTAAAGATGGCATTGATGTTGATCTCACAAAAATTAAAACTATTCAAGATAGGCCTATTCCTACAAATGTGGATGTACTATGTAGCTTCATGGGTTTTCTTTGGTTATTACCTATGTTTTCTTGAAAATGTTTCTAGTTTAGCGTATCCCATTACCTTTTTCCAACGCAAAAGTAATAAAATTGTGTGCAACCCTCAGTGTGATAAGGTATTTAATAAGTTTAAGGTGATTCTTACAACACCACTTATTCTTATAATTTCATACACAAATGGTAAATTTGATGTTTGGGTTGATGTTGTAGAGAGGATTACAAAGCAAGTTAGTGAAATGTTAGTCCATAAATCATGAAAAATCTATAAAGAACTAACTAACTAAGCCTATCTATTACTATGGGAATTACAAAAGATAGAAAGAAACAAATGAAAGAAAGAAACATCATATTACCTTCCCAAACAGATTCATCATATCCATGTGGCTTAAAAGCATGTTCTCCCTTAATCAAACATCCTTGTCTTTGTCAATAAAGGTGGAAAACTCCTCCAATATCTCAAGAACACTCCATAAAACCTAGGATCATGATTCGAAATCACTAAACTAGCCTATCAATGAAGATTATAAACAAAATCAATGATCAAATGCAAAGGATTGTGGAAATAATTTAACATTATAAATTTACATTATTTAAGCTTAAAATTCATGTCCATTGCCTCTCTATTTATAGTTTTTTGAGATTGGTTAGGATCAACCATGACCATCCATCTCAAGATTGAGATGTGTGGCCATGAATAATCCTAATATTTTTAAATTAAACTCATAAATATCCTTAAGATAAGTAAGCATTAAAAAGGCACGGGAGGTATTAACTAGGCATGGCTGATCCATAATCCTTATAGTTTATGCACTTATGGCTTGATGGATGCCACTTGATAGATGATGTCACTAGGTGTTACAAATTTTCAAAATCAATTTCCAATAATGATATATTTAGAAAGATCTATGTAATTCTTAATTAAGATCTTAAATTGGATTAATTAGGTTAAGTAAGCTTAATCAAGTTTAGTGTAATTCTTTGGAAATTGGTCCACAATTAATCGAAATGGTCAAAAAGTTATATTACTAGGTTATAATTTGATTGGAGAGAAATTGGAAGGAAATGTTAGATACACTGAATATATATTTACATTTAGGATGTTATAAACACCAAATAACAAAGGTATATGATGTGTACCAATGAATTAAAATAAAACAGTGATCTAGATCACTAAATGGTGAATTTTTTATTTTGACTCGAAATGATCTAATCAAAGTTAGTTGGCCCATAAAATGAATTGCCTTATTTAGGGATACTTTAACCTAAAATGGCACTTATAAGTGACAAATTTGAACCATTTAGGGTGTTTTTTGTATTTTTACATAAAATGTTTATTTGATTGCAATTCAAGTAAGATTGATAATTTCAACATAAATGGTGTTAGGAGTTGGATGTCTACATTTTTTTCCTATTTGAGATGGCATAATGGGACATTCAGGTGAAGCAACATGTTCTCAAAGAAAAGAGTTGTCAAGAAGAAATTGGAATAGACCCATGACACCCACTCGAGAGGACATACTAAGAAGGAAGAAAAGGATGGGCTCTCAAAAAGAGAGACAAAGTCAGAGATTAACCCATGGAATAAGTCACATCTAGAAGGGCTAATGCTTACACACATGATTACCATCAGTGATCGAAGTATAATTAGAGGTATAATAGGCCCCAAAGATAGGGGGAATGGGAAAGAATTACCATCAGTGATCGAAGTATAATTAGAGGTATAATAGGCCCCAAAGATAGGGGGAATGGGAAAGATTCAATACATAAATATAATAGACACACTTCACCTGTACCTAATTTGAGAGTACAAGCTACACACTTATGACATTGATCAATCTTAAGACAAGTTACACACTAAAATATTACCATCATGGGATTTAATATGGAGAGCTTGGAATTAGAGGAAAAGAAAGAACATTCTACTTCAAGAAGGGAAGCACAACTAGAATGGGGTCTCCAAAGAGAATATAATAAGAAGTACTCTAGTAGAGAAGATTTGATCATGATAAAATAGTTTTACCACAATAAGGCAAATCATGATCATTTATATAGAATAAATAATGATTTGTCCCTATAGATCTGATTTCATTTAGATGTTGTGCCCTAGCATAGGTAATTATCAAGCAAAGTAACTTAAGGATATAATTGAAAAGATAAGTTAAATTGAGTGGTCGTAAATGTACATATGGTGGTTTAATAGATTAGAAAGCCATATAAAACCAAACATATGAGAATGCACAAAGTGATGAGAGAGATGAAAATAAGAATGGATATAGATGAGCTGACCTTAATAGAAATTGATTACTGCCTACATAATTTCATTGACTCATGTTCCAACATGAACTTCAGGCCAATGTAGTTCACCCATGTTTGGGAGAGAATGGAATGAGGAATGATGAAAAATGACCAAGAATTGATTATATTGATAATATATGCAAAGAGATACACATCCAAGCATAGACAAAGAATCCTAAAATGCATTTAACCTAGAAGCCTAATTCCATATCATGAGCCTAAGTTTTGTAAAGTGTTTTTGAGAATCATTCATCAGAGATGATGTTGACATTAAGACATTGATACTTGAGCATAATTTCTTGCTATAGAAAAATAAATTAGTCATCATAAGTATGAATAACTTATAATGACATAAGATTCTAATTACGCTGATCCAATTCAAATGTGAATAACTATAACTAATGATAATGATAAAATAATGACCAAAACTAGAGTTACAATGATTTACATTTAAACAAAAAAGCAAAGACAGAAAAAGATAAACATAAATGAAACTAAGTTGAAATCAAGATATGATCTTAAGTAGAAACAAAAATGTTTAAAAAAAAAGGCAAGAATGTCTTAGCAACATGAGACCAATATACTAATAATCAAGATCTATGTGGACCATCATGGCATTCTTTGAACACAAGATAAAATCAAAATCAAATAGAAAAACAAGACACCAACAACAATAAAATAAACAAAATTCTCCAAGAACAAATTAATAACATAGGATCAAGACATAAACAATCAAGATCCATGTGAATCATCAAGATGTTCTAAAACACAAAAGAGATAATAAAAAACAATCAAGAAAACACAAAACCAAGATGCGACAAGAAGTAATAAAAAGAGAGGAGGACAAGAAATAAAAGGAGAGGTAAAAATTCACAATAAAAAAACCAATAAAACACAACAAAACACCAAGAGAACTCAAATAAACACATAAACAAAAAGCAAGTTAGTACAATTTAAAGACAAATGTTCATGCATGTGCGGTAGAGGCGTAACTTTCTACCACATCATAACAATGCATAATGACATGACAATTGTTCCCTAATTAAAGAGGAATAATGGTAGAATAAATGGGGGAAGAGAAAAAAAGGAATGGGTTGGCCGAGCTGATTCCATATGTATTAGATAAGTAGACACTACCTACATAGTTCCATGGATGCATGTTCCAACATGAACTTCAAGCCAAATGTAGTTCTCCTAGGAAATGGGATAGAAGAAAAATGATGATCATAATAGCTTTATTAATGTTATATAAGAAATGGAAGATATGACAAACAAATGAGGATGGTGTGGCAAACAAAAAATTGATGAGCTGAGAAAGAATTATCTTACAAAATGGAAAGTGCATGGGACAAGATGAAACAAATTAGTATTTATATGCTTATAAAATTTCAAGAGTGTATCATGGTGATATTGGAATGTACAAATGTATATAAGTTTGAGACAATGTTTTTTTTCCTTTTTGGATCATGTTCTTGTGTTTTTGGTATTTTCAAAGTATTTCTAATGTTTTTGGTGTTTTTAGGATAAAATATGCATAACGTGGGACCATCTACTCATGGGGATTAACATCCTGAGAGTAGAGGTTCCAATAAGATAGCTAAGCTAGTCACAAAGGTCCATGATCACAAATTATTCAGTGTGAGGGAAAGGGTTGACTGAGTTGATCTGAATAAAAATTGAGTACTGCCTACATAGTCTCAAAGGACCTCAAGTTAATTTAGTTCAAATGGAATGGTTAATGGATCTCAATGGTATAATAATTCCTAAAATGGGTCTATAGGGTTTTCCATAATAGATAAGGCATGATAATGGCAAATGGGTCAATGGTAGATGAAAAATGGTTTTGTTGCTCTTGCTGACAGGGAGATGCATATCCTAGTTAATATGTGAGATAAAAAAATGATTAGCTATATAAGTTGCTATCCAACACCCTTTAAGAAAAACTTCTCTATTAAGAACTTGTTGTTGATCTAGATCTCAGTAATGTGTTCATGATCTTCATAGATCATTGATTCTACTTCTTTCAAATGTCAAGATGAGATATCCTTATAACCTTGATAAAGGAAAGTGATACTAGTGATGGTAAATAATGGTAGGATAAATGAGATAAGTGGGTAATAAATAAGAGGGTGATAATGGAATGTATAACAAATGGGAAACAAATGAAGATCAGGACTTTTAGTCACATGTAATGTTGTTGATGCCAGATTTGATATAATTTTGGTTATGGTGGGGCCGAAGACCTTTAAATATGCTCTTGATAGGAACATCAAATTATTCTGTTACTTGATCTTGAGAGTAGCTACTATTTGATTATGATGTAGATTGGAAGCTATTTTAATTTGATGTTTGATATTACCTTTAGTAAATAGTGAATAACTTTTATGCTTAGCTATTGGTGACTCGATGAGGTTTTCACCAATGAATTTTTTTTTATCATCCCATAGTGGCTCTGAGAAGGTTTTAAAAATAGATGTTAATATTTGACTTTTATTTCTAGCATCTTTAGAAAGGTGTCACTAAAATATGTTGAATTCATCTTTTCTTATCCCTTAGCACCTCTGAAAAGGTTTCACTAGCACACTGTTCTTCTTCTAGAGGAATGTGGTCTTAGTCCACATGATATTCTAAATTTGATATTTCACCATGGATGCAGTTCAACAAAGTGTGATTATGTCAGTCTCGATCAACACTTATGGGAGGTGGAATGTCAATGTAATGGTTATATTGGGTGTTAATAATGGGATGGTGAAAGGTATCAAAATCTTCATAGAAGATACTAAGATAACTTATGTCAATGTTGAATTAATCATCCTCAAAAACTATATAAAGATCACAAATATATTCAAATTGATCTGTAAAGCAATTGTAACCAATGTTGTAACAACCAATACTATAATCTATTTTTGACTCTAATTTTGAAATAAAGGAGTCTAAATCCAATGTTGCAATTGATTTTGATTCTATTTTTGATGCTAAACCCAATGTCAGTTCAAAAATTAAACCTGACTCTAATACTGATTCTTCATTTGATATGGTTATTTTGATAATGTTCTATTCAATACTAAATTTTTGACAAATAATGGCATGTGATGGATAATGGGATCAATAAAAACTAATTCATCTTGTAAGGGTTCAACATAGACTGACTCATCTAAGTGAATGCCCCTCAAAAAGTTGGAATCGCTCAAGGGAAATCTCAATAAAATCATGTCTGTCAAAGTGAGACTCCTCAACAAGTGGGAAAAGATCAAGAGACAACCCTATCGAGACTAGCTTATCAAGGAGATGAGGATCTTTAAAAATAGGTAACATATTAATAGGTACCTTATCATTATTTATCTTGTCACAAATGGGTGTTTCATTAATAACATGTTGGTTTTGCTTCGCCATTGGTTGCAAAATATAAATTTTGAACACATTTTGATCCACACAAGATGGCTTTTGAAGAGGAAATGGTTCTTTTTTAGGCTCAAAATTCAGCATAGAATTTCTAAAGTGGGGAAAATTTGGTTTAGTAGAAACAATGGTTTGTGGTTCAATAATGGACTCTCCAAATATTAGACTATTAAAGAATAGATCAAAAATAATTGGTTCATCAAATGGAGGTTCTTCAAGAATAGGTTCATCAAAAAATGGTGATGGACCAAGAATGATAACAACTAGATGCTTCTTAGTTTGGTTACTTATATGAACAAAATGAGGATGTCCTAAAATGGTAATGATTAGACACTTCTTAGTTTGGTTGCTTGTGCAAACAAAAGGAGGAGATCCTAAAATGGTGATCATGGTACATTGTGGAGTTTGATTACTTATACAAGCCAAAGCATCCAAGTCTTCCAAACAAATAAAATCATTCCAATCATGAGTTGGATCTTGATTGTGTTCCCATGACTGATTTTTATGATTTGGATAGAAATCTATCTCACAAACCATATTGTCACCATAGGGATCTTGACTAAAGTCATAAAATTCATTTTGTGTGGCCATTCTAACATAAGTTAGATTATCCATGACTGGACCATAAGTGTAGCTAGACATATCTACATTTAATATAAAAAGCTCTAAAAATAGATAGACTTAAAGTTAAAAAAACTCTAAAAAGGGATGTTTAAAAGACAAAAGGTTCAACCTTGGTTGAAAGGGTGAAGCTACATCTCAAAAGTAGTTTGTGCTGAGATTTAGCATAAAAGAACCTAACATCAAATTTCTTACATCAAAGGTTTTTGAATAAAGATTGTTTTTTTCCCAAAAAAAGTCACAAAAAATGATGAGGATAGGCAATCAAACAAAAAAATAATCAATAGTGTTCAAAATTGGGTAATCATTTAACTAAAGCTATGCAACCTAAAATAATAATATCTATGTAACAACCTCATGAATTGAGGACTAAATAGAATTCCATCAATGATTGGATCCAAACTTGATAAGGTTAATTGAAAATTAAATGTTTAAGACTAGAATTTGACCAAACAAGCTAGACAAGAGCGGACAACATAACGATACATAAACAAGGTCCAAATGGTATACATGACATGGTTTGAAACAAATAGTTTTTGATACAATGGTAAACAAGTTCTTGAAATAAATTAAGTAGTATAATGGTGTAAACATGATCTAATGATGTGGACAATTATTATGTTTCAAAGATTCAAAGGTAAAAAATATTTGACATGCTTTGGGGAGCATAATGCTACCCTTGCTCAAGAAAATTGAGGATAATGTGTTTTGGTTAAGTTTATTGAGTTAACAAGCAGTTTTAGACATAAATCAAGACCAAGTAAGCTAATGACAAAAAAAAATATCTTATGTCTAAAATGACAAGGTATGGCAAAGTGGGGTATACTAAACTAGTAAGGTTTCAATCGTTCTATGGGAATAAATTGAACAATGACTTTCATGTCAAATGATACTAAAGACAAACATGAAAATTAGGTGACTATGACATTGGATAGTTGTAAAAATGCCTAGTCATTTTTATAACCACTACATCTTTTTGTTCGCTTAGTGTAGTGTAATGTCTAAATGTAGATATGTCCCATGTGCAACTCCAATTAAGAGCCAAATGAAGTCAATGCCAAGAGGTGAAACCCTAGGTCAAATTTTCCCTAAAGAACTGATGGGAGGTAATGATGTCCTCCTCACAATCCATGTTTGCATAAAAATAAATAAATCATAAAAGAGAAAGTCTTTAAGGTCATTTTTAAGATCACCAAAATTTTAACAAATTTTTGTGGAGCGCTTTAGATGACATTCTTTCTAAGCCTTGGACTAGGATTTTTGCAATAGGAATGGTGCTTTTGATTCCATGATTTACTTAAAGGGGACAAATGGAAGAGCATACACATTGCATCCCTCTTTTCCCCAAATAAAATCTAACTTAAACAACTAAGTAAATACAAAAATATGGAAAGGTGAGTTCATTTTTAAGCCCAAATAGAAAATGAGGTGGTGTTCATTTGACCCCTTGGTCTTAGTTGTAACCTTGAAAATGAATACTAAAAACTCACTTAAGCACCTAAATATTACTTTAAGCACCAAAATATAGTTCATAATTCATTTTAAGCATGCAAAAGGTTATCTAAATATGTTTTTAGCAAATGTCCAGGTTGGTCCTGCAACAAAAATGTTAGCATGTCCTTTACCCTTGAAGCTATTTTGGGTTTGAAATAATGAACTTCAAGAAAATATCTCTCGGGTTTGTGTTTTAAGAAAAACATAGTGACTGACATTGGTTATATAACCAATGATGGTTAACTAGATCGATATCAATTACACCAATAGTGACTGACAATAGCGATCCAACTGATCATAGTTCTAGTAACCGACGTCAGTTACTATGTAAACCGGTGGCAAAAAAAATGACAAAACAAAGTTAAAAAATCAATTTTCAAAAGTTATTAATCATCCAACTAAAGACTTTAAAGTTTTAAAATGAATTTCTTCATGTGTCGGATGTGTTGGGTCCAACTGGGCATGGAAAGATGTAGAGAAGATTACAAAGCAAGTTAGTCAAATATTAGTCCATAAATCATAAAAAAATTCATAAAGAAATAACTAAGGCTATCTATTCCTATGGGAATCACAAAGGATATAAATAAATAAATTAAAGGAAACAACATTATATGACCTCCCCAAATGGATTCACCATACACATGTGCCTCAAAATCATGTTCTCCCTTGATCAAGAATCCTTTTTTTTGTCAACAAAGGTGGAAAAATCCTCCAATGTCTCAAGAATACTCCACAAAACCTAGGCTCATGATTCTAAATCACTAAACTAGCCTATCAATGAAGTTTGAAAACAAAATCAATGATCAAATGCAAAGGATTGTGGAAACAATTTAACATTATAACTTTCCAATATTCAAGATTAAAATTCATGTCCATGACCTCTCTATTTATAGGTTTTTGAGATTGGTCAAGATCAACCATGACCATCCATCTCAATATTAAGACATATGGACATGGATAATCTTAATATTTGGAATTAAACTCATAAATATCCTCAAGATAAATAAGCATTAAAGAGGCATGGGAGGTATTAACTACGCATGGGTGACCCATAATCCTGATATTTTATGCGCTTATGGCTTGATGGATGCCACCACATAAATAATGTCACTAGGTGATACAAATTTTCAAAATCAATCTCCAATAATGAGATATTCAAAAATATCAATGGAATTATTACTTAAGCTCTTAAATTGGATTAATTAGCTTAAGTAAGTTTAATCAAGTTTAGTGCAATTCTTTGGAAATTGGTGCATAATTAATCAAAATAGTTATAAAGTCATATTATTGGGTCATAATTTGATTGGAGAGGAACTAAAAGGCAATGTTAAATATGTTGGAGTTATATTCCCATTTAGGATGTTTCCAACACTAAATAACAAAGGTACATGATGTGTACCAATAAATTAGAATAAAAGAGTGATCCAAATCACTAAATGGCAAATTTGTCATTTTGACTCCACATGATCTGATCAAAGTTAGATGGCCCATAAAATTCATTTCCCTATTTTGGGATACTTTGACCTAAACAGGCACTTATAAGTGATAAATTTGAACCATTTAGGGTATTTTATGGATTTTGACCTAAAATGTGCATTTGAGTTCAATTTGAGTAAGATTGATAATTTCAACACAAATGGTGTTAGGAATTGGATGTCTACAAATGCTTCTAAGGAAGGTTATGGAGGCATACTAACCCAAGATGGAAAAGTTGCGGCTTATGAGTCACAAAAATTTAAGGACCACAAAAATAACTATCCTACATATGACATGGAGGTTGTTGCCATTGTTTATGCACTCAAATAGTGAAAACATTTCCTATGGTGAAAGCCTTTCAAGGTTACGTTTGATGAATATTTATTTTACCAAGATGATTTACATGCATGCTAGTATAGGTGGATATAATTTTTGAGTAATTTTGACATGCACATATCATATGTTGAAGGCAAAGAGAATCATGTTACTGGTGTACTCAATAGATGCACATACCTTATTGCCTTGTCAGTTTTACATAGAAATTTCAAAAGTGCTATTTTGGAACAACTCATTGATGAATTATTCCATGCTATAAGAGAAAGTGTAGTTGATGAGCCTATAGAAAAAATATTTGCTGATTTGTCCATTGTAATATATGGTCTTATGAGGCATAAAGATAGAATTTATGTACCCTACTTAGTTGACTTGAGAAAATTTATGATTAATGAAGTATGTACAACTCTTTATTATTCTCATATAAGGGTTACAAAGATGATGCATAAGCTGAGAAGGCTCTTATTTTGTCCTAGAATGAAGCATGATGATGATAATTTTGTAGAAAAATAGTTGGAATGCCTATGAGTTAAAGTTGAGCAGTACCATCTAGGAGGGTTGTTATACCCTCATGATATTCCAATAGATAATTTGGTTCTAGTCTTACTTGATTTTATTTTGGGGATGTAAAAATCATGTATCAATCATGATATTATCCTTGTGGTGATTGATAAGACCACTAAATTCAACCACTTCCTTACTATAAATTTAAAGGACAACACTCTTGTGTTTGCAAAAAATTTCATGAAATAAGTGGTTAGACTTAATGGCATACTTGAAATGATTATTTCAGACTTTATCAAGTTATTTAATTCAATATTTTGGCATACATTAACTATTTCCTTTGGAATAAGGCTAAATTTTAGTTCTTTATATCATCCAAAAAGAGTTGGACAAACTAAAAGTCTCAGCCAAGTGGTTGAAGATATGTTGTGCATGTACATCATGGATCAAAAAATTAAATGGGAAGATTACCTCCATCTAGTTGAATTTGTATACAATAATTCATAAAATTCTAAACTAAAATATGGATATATTTGAAGTTCTTTATTAATGTAAGTGTAAAACTCCTCTTGGTTGGGATAGCTTGGAAAATAGAACTTTAGCATAATATTTACTATTAGAATATGATAAGAAGATGGAAGTAATAAGATAAAATTTAAAAATAGCCTCAGATCATTAAAAGAGCTATGTTGATCAAAAGAGAACTCTGCATGAATTTAACATATGTGACAAAGGTTTCTACATGTTAGACCACAAAAAAGTTCTATAAAGTTTGGTAAGGGTTCCAAGTTAGCACCACAATTTGTCAAGCCCTTCAACATTATGGAAAATATTAGTCTTATTATTTCTGGCTAGCTCTTCCTCATTTTATATTAAGGATTCATGATGTATTTCATTTTGTTTTGCTAAGAAAGTATATACATGATCCATCTCATGTTTTTTATTGAACTCATTTATAGGTCATGGAAGTGGAAAAGATCTAGTTAGAACAAGTTAAAATCCTTAACCATCATGATGTAGAGGACTTTATTAGACTTGTCATTATGGAAATAAAATAAGAAACTCATTCACTATTCTTACCTTACCCAAGTTCACCTAGATTTCACTTTGTCATATCTTTCTTGATTTTATCCACAAATCATCTTTGACTCTATTTATTCTCTACCTTTAGACCTTGCACACATCTTACATCCACATTGGCATCTCGTTCATTACATCTTTATTTCATGTTATCTCTTCTACTTTCCTTAATATCACATTACAACTTGATGAAAACAAGATATAATATTCATCTAGTTGTAAGAGGTTTCTCAACATCATGTTATGCTTAAACTATTCCCATTTTTCACCTAACCAATCTCCAACACTTGTTAACTTAGCTCTCTACCATACACGCTATTTCTTCCTTTGAAACAGGGTTCTTACTAGCCTTTTTTAGACTATTTTAAAATACCCTATATGCCTTTCTTCCCTTCCTTAGAGTCTTAGGTTTTAACTCAACTATTAGTTTAATTTTCTTGTTTTTTATTGCTCTCAAATTAGGCCTATTAGGAATTTATCCACCTTTTCAATAAACAATCACTTCCATTAGTATGGTTTCATAACAACATAACATACAAACCTAAAAATATGTTACTATAATTTAAACCCCAAATGATGACTATTTTGAAGAGGATTTGGTCAGCTCAAACATACAAAATATAAATTTAGATTTGGAAACCCTAGAATAGGGTTTCTTATAGTCTATATTACCTAAGAGAGTGTTAAAATTAGGTTTTCAAGCATAATCATGGATTTTAAACTACTATGATAGTTGATTTAGGTCTATGTTAACATGTGACACCCTCTGTAATAAAAAAACCATCCTTTTTCCCACTCTATACCACGTTTTTATCTATCTTTCCATTTGAATGTGTAGAAAAATTTACATCTATAGGAATGTGTTGTAGTTTATACAACTTAACATGAGGATAATGACCTATAATGCATAGGGAACATTGACAATGTTATAAGTATAACTGACCAGTATATCTAATTGAACATCAATTCTACTTTATAAAATTTTATTATCTCAAACATGTATACTTAGAACTACTTGATTATATCAAACAGTTTACATAGGGTGGGTAACCAACCTTATTGACAAATATTAACCATGACCAAAATAAACAATGATTAATAGTTATTAAGATATGTTTAGTTCATGTCACTCTATAAATCACTCATTCTAAAATTTTCATTAATAGAATATTTTTCCTCTAAGAACACATTCTTAGTCTAAATTAAAAGAGTACATCAATATAGAAACATTGGTATGCTATTTTGAATTACCTTCAAAGGTTTCAAAGCCAACTTAATCAATAATTAAAAATCCATTATTAAGGAACAAACACATTATAAAGTAATCCATACATTCTCAAATATCTTTCTATATACTCCCATATTAACTTTAAATCTCTCAATCATAGTCAATTTCCAATACATAAAACTAGTCTAAAAATAGGGTTAATAAAATCTTAGTCACTCTTTCAAAAAACATCACATTCATTCATCTAAAGAATGTAATAAAATTTACAATATCATTTATCTCAGAGCATTTAAACAACACAATCTTTTAAATTTCCTTTACTCGTCTTCATTCATGATTCTTGTTAATATTTACATAATAGGTGTATTGGATTGAGTTTTCTCCATTTCTCTTCCCACTATTATCTATAATTTTCTCACTTACACTTTCCTCCTACCTTCAATGACTCACTCCACAAAACAATTACCTATATCAAATACTTATTTAACTATCCTAGCTACTTCTTGACCACCTATGTAGTAAGAAAGCTTATCATTTGTATGATTTTTGTGTAGTTAGGTTTTTAACATAAGACAAGATTATAAAAAATATAAAAAAATCCTAAATACTCTTAATACCCCTAATGACACAATGTCATAACTTCTTGACTTGTTACAACATTAATTTTTTTTGAAACAACACAATTTTTTTTAAATATTTGATTTGGATTTTTATGTGGGAAAATGCCTAATTGGGTCAAATTCAAATTTGACAACTTAATGATACTTTTGAATGACTCTTAACAACCTAAAATTACCTTGACAACTCCATAATGACTCAAAATTTGAAAATATACTAATATATACAATGAATTAGTGATGATCCTACATCATACTACCAAGGATCAAGAAAACATTTCCATGAAAGTTATAAATGATCTAGAAATCATGTTATTTATATCATCCTTCTTCCACCTACATCCCAAGGCCTATGTGAAACATATAGAGTTTTTATGATTTATCAAACTTGTGATGGCTCCTCCTTTATTGTTCTCTCTTTGTCTCTTCCTCTCACTTTGCATTCTCAATTTAATCATGGGAAACTTTTGATCATTCTCTTTCCTCTAATTTCCTGCACATAAATCTAACATGTCAATAAAAACTACATCTTGATGAATCCCTTGGTATTCAAATTATTTTTTGGTTTCCAAATATTACTTCTCTTGACATAATACTTACTCCAATGAAAACTTAGTTTCCATGATGTTAGTCTTGTCTCCTATGATACTCAAATATTTTCATCCTTCCACTTTTTACTTCAATATTTACTCTTATTTATATATATTCATCCATATCTCCTTTGACTTCCATTAGTGCCAAAAAAAATAGCTCAACTTGCTTCCATTCTATCTTTTCAATCACTTCAACATGTGTTTATCCTTCCTTCTCTACTACTACCACCTCATGGGTATCAAACACTTCATTGTATGTTGTTGTACCTTCTTGTCTTTAAATTAACATTTTCATTAGTTTGAAATTACTCTCATATAAATCATCCTCAATAACATTTATATCAACATACTCATCACAAATTACATTTATATGTAAACCTTGTACTTTTTGTCTCTCCTCCAATATTTATTGACTAAAACTTACCTCTTTTTTGCTCATCATGAGGCATCGTGTTGTGCAAACTTGTTTTTTTCTTAATATTCATCATCCAATGGCTCACCTTATTCAAGATAGCACAATATTGAATCAAAAAACTCAATTGTCCAATAAACATGTTCTTCACTATCAACATGGTGCTCATGCTTGAATTATTCACCTGTATACAAACATTCAAAGAAATCTTTAGTCATAATCTTGTGGAATTTACTTGCACATTCACTTTTCCTTTTAGGATGCCTTGATTTCATCTTCACCACTTGTCTTATTCTCTTCTCTATCAACTGCTTAAGAGTCCATCTCACTTTCCTCTTTATGGATACACTAAATCTTGGTCTCAACTCTTTTAAGGTCTACTATAACTTTGTCAAAACTTCTTTCATCTCAATTATTCCTTCTGTCTCTAGCTCACATTACTTCACTTATTTATCTTTATCCATATTATTCTTGTGTCATTCTTCACTATTCAAGCCCTTCATCACTCTTTTTAACTCTTCACTATCTCACTCTATTTCTATAGGTCTCTCTCTTAAACATGTCTCTTCTCTTGATAAGACTTCCCACTTGCCTTCTTGGCCATTTACATGGACTCCTCTCACTTGAATCCCTCTCTTAAAGTCTCTTCTTTCTCTTTCTTTTCCTCACATGGGACATATCTTATCCATTCTTTAAGACTCTCTTCTTGAGCATATTTCTCCTTGAGATTTCACTAGTTCTTCTCACTCTAAGCCTTCTTGGATTAAGGGATTTGCCCCCTATATTTTATTTCACATAACTAAATTTTCCTCTATATCATATGCCTATATCCTCTTCACTTTTTCATATAATATTCTTCATTATTCACATAACAACATCTCAAGTAATCTCAACATAATATACTAAATAAATTATTCATGCATTTGTAATCAACAATGTCAAGAATTTAAAACATACCTTGCCTCAGAATACTCATGTTCTAAAACCAAATGATTTAGAGGGATTCATTAGACATGTCATTATGGACATAAAATAAGAAACAAATTCATTACTATTACCTCTACTTATGTCCACCTAGCTTTCACTTTGTCTTGTCTAGCTTGATTCTATACATAAAGCATATTTAAATCTATTATTTATCTACCTTTATACCCTTCAAAAATATTAAATCCACATTATAATCTCATTAATTATAACTCCATTTCATGTGTATCTCTTAAACTTGCCTTGATATCACATTACAACTTGACTCAAACAAGATATAGGCTTCCTCCCATCTTAATAGGTTTCTTGACATCAAGCTATGTATAAACTACTCCCATTTTCTACTTAACCAATATCCAACACCTTTTAACTCGAATCTCTACCATACACACTACTTCTTATTTTGAAATAGTGTTCCCACCAGCGTTTTTCTAGGCTATACTATATGGTATGGAAATATACGGTCCTATAATAGAGAAATAAGACTACTATCAAATTCCCTCTATACCTCTTTTCCCTTTGAAAATGCTGAGTTTTAACTAAAATATTAGTTTGATTTTATTGGTCTTTATTGCTCTTAGATTAGGCCTATTAGGCTTCTATATATCTTTTTAGTACATAGTCACTTCTATTAGTATGTTTGTACCAACACAACATATGAATCTCAGAATCCTTTAGTATAATGTAAACCCTAACCAATGACAAATTTTCATAATATTTTTTTGGTTCAAATACACATAATACCAATTTAGGTTTAGAAACCCTAGAATAGGGTTTCCTTTAGTCTATAGGACCTGAGAGAGTTAATTAGGTTTTAAAGCTTAATCATGGATTTTAAATCACTATGATAGTTGGTTTAGGTCTGTGCTAACATGTGACACCCTCTCTAATAAAGAAACCATCCCTTTTACCACTATATTCCACCTTTCAATATCAATGATTTACATTTACATCTACAAGACTTTATTGTACTTTATACAACTCAACATGAGGATAATTGCCTAAAATGCATAGGAAAAATTGATAAGGTTATAAGAATGAATAACCAATACATCTTATTTAACATCAATTCCACTTTATACAATTTACTTCTCTCAAACATGTATACCTAGAATAACTTGATTACATCAAAAAGTTTACACAGGGTCTGTGCCCAAACTTCTTGACAAATCTTGACCAAGACCACAAAAAACAATGATTAATAGTTCTCAAGAGAAGGTTATTTCATACCAATCTATCAATCACTCATTTTAAAATGTTCATTAACATAATGTTTTTCCTCCAAGAATACATTCTCAGTCTAAATTCAAAGAGTACAACAATAGAGAAAGATTGATTTATTATATTGAACCACCTTCAATGGTTTTGAAAACAACATAATCAGTAATGAAAACTCCATTATTATGGAATAACCACCTTAATAAATAATCAATACCCTCTCAAATATCTTCCCATAGAATTCTTCCCATACTCACTCTCAATTTCTAATTCACAGTCAATATCCAATACATAGAACACAGTCTGAAAACAAGGTTAAAAAGATAAAATTCATTATTTCAAAACATACCACATTAATTCAACTAAATAATGGAATAAAACTTAGAAAATAATTTATCTCAAATTATTTTAACAACATAAACTTTCAAAATTCCTTTACTCTTCTTCATTCATGATTATTATCAATATTTACATAATAGGTGTATTGGATAAAGTTTTCTCCCTTTCTCTTTCAAAGATTATCTATCATTTTATCACTTACACTTTCCTCCTACGTTCAATTACCCACTCCAAAAAATGAATACCTATATCAAATAATTATTTAACTATCCTAACTACTTCTTGACCCCCTACGTAGCAAGAAAAGCTTATCATTAGTATGATTTTGGTGTATTCAACTCTTTAACATAACATAAGATTATAATAAGTATAAAATAACCCTAAATATTATTAAAACCCCTAATGACACAAGGTCATATAAATTCTTGACCTATTACAACATCAAAAATGTGAGAAAATACACAATTTTATTCAAATATTTAAATTTGCCTTTTAGGTGGGAAAAAACCTAATTGGGCCAAATTCAAATGTGAAAACTTTATAATGGTTATAATTTAATCTTACAACTTAAAATAACCTTAACAACTCCCTCATAACTCAAAAAATGAAAATAGACTAATATATACAATGAGGTGGTGATGCTCATGCTTCACATTGTAGTATTAAGCTATGAAGTAGAGATATATAATAGGTTTTTAGTGAAATGGGACCCAATGAGAAAAATAAGCGCTACTTAGGAAGATGCACATCATTTTAGGCAATATTATGCATGGTTTTTTTACTAAATCACTAGAATATTTCTCTTTCAAGGGGGAGGATGTTATGACCCCACCTTTATATAATCTATTTTACTATTAAATGTTGTTATTATTGTTATTGTAAAACTAACTATTGGTTGTTTACTTCAACTGTATTATTTATTGGTACTTTTTATAATGGTATTTGGACAGGATGTTTAATTCTACACTTCTTAATTTTATGGATTGTTATTATAGTTGATATTATTATAATTCTGTAATAATTTATCAATTTTTGATATGGTACTATTCATGTATTTAAGTTGGTTATAGGTAATATATATGACATAGGTAGATATTGGTACCAATACACCCAATACCAAAAGAATTTTGAGTAGTCAGATAAGTCCAATAGATATAATTTTTTTTGTTATGTTTTCTATTCTTTGGATATCTCGGTTGGTCATTGATTATGTCATTATCTTGACATTATTACCTATTACATTTTGTTGTACACTATTGTACTTTTATTGTAAGTCATTAATTTTCCATTCTTTTTTATGGGAATAGTATTTTATTCCACCTCTATAACTTAATCTAGCCTAATCTTTCCATGTAACTCGTATTTACTACTGAACACCTATGTGGATTCTTCTCACCTAATTGAATGTATAACCTATGACCTACCTAGATCTATCCTTTACACCATTGGATTAACCCTTACACTATATTAATACCTTATATTTTAATGTGGTGACATGTTTCTTAAGTGGCTTGGTTCTATTTTGTATTAACATTGACATTGATATTAAACATGGGTTATTTTAATCGATGTAAAGTCGATGGCATATTATAGTTAATTATTTTATTAGAATTTATTTTGGCTGGTGGATTAGGCCATGGGGGTTAGGATGTTAATCCAAATTATTTTATTTAATTGTGTGGTTTAAACACTAACATGAATTTTCATTAGCTATTCTTTTAGGTTAGTGGACTGATATTTTGAGATAGGTAAATTAAACAACATTACATTCATGGTGAGTTTGGTTGGGGAATTTCCTTGGTGAATGTAAGAGGATTTTTATCTCCTCAAATTCCATACAAATATTGAAAGAATATGAGGAAAATGGATAGATGGAATGGGGAGTTTGATGACAGACGTGAAGAGTTGATGTGGTTAGGAAGATGGAAAATAAATAAGGATAATAGTGGAAGCATAACTAGTTCTTATGGTAGTCATGTTAGATTTGAGACATACAACTTGGGAAGTTAAATGTTTTACTTTTTATCTTGTTGAATTTTTGTGTATTCCTATCTATAATTTTGGGTAAGTTATATTTTATCTAGTTATTTCTCTTACATTGGAATTATTATAAAAATAAAAAGGCTAAATACATAGCCATAAGTCTTAGGTTACATATGCATACCTTGGTAAAGATTCAATATTAGAATTTTGCATATAAACTTGTAAGGTGAAAATATATGTAATTGAATGATTATGCATGAAAAAAATTGTGGGTTTGAAATATTTCAACCATATAAAGATTGTTTTTTTTATGTTTATAAAATGGTTGGTTGGTAGATTTCTTGCCTTTTTGTGTATATAGCTTTTTTTGGTATTCCTATTAATAAGGGTTTTCATGGATTCTTTTGCATAGTTATAAAATGTTATGTTGAGTGTAATGAATATTTGAGCTTGGATAGTTGAATCTATATATGTACATCATTAGGTTTAATAATGGATATAGTTTCATATTAAGGTTATTAGTGTTTATAAAAATGTATAATTTCCCTTTCTTGACTACATGCTAAGACCTTGATGGATGGTTTAACTTAAAATAGTGATGTGTTTGACATCATAAAGTATGATATGCAATTTTTGACTTAAGGTTTTAATATTATAGGCTGAAAAAAATTTAATGAGTGTTTTACATAATGTTTTGAGTTCTTTATGAAGTATGACTGAGTAATACATATTTCATTTTAATTACTTGATTGGTCTCAGCCATGATAGCTTTGACTATGTACTCATTTTATATTGAATCACTTTTAATATAATTGTGTTTGATTATTTTTTATCAAGAAAGTTTTAGATTTCTTATGACTCCATTCTAGGATATTTATATTATTGGTTTACAAAGTTGATAAATTTGTTATGAGATTTGTGGTCATAGCGAATATTTTTCTAGAATATTGATGTTATTCACCTATGTTATATTCTCTCATTGTATTATTTTGATATTACTTTGGATTTTCTTATTATGCTTGTGACTACATGGAATATAATCCAGACATGAATCTTTTTGATAATGTTGATTGGGATATTTATTATATATATTGACCACATTTATATTTATGTGTCATTAAGGTTTAATATCTATGACTACATTTATATCTTGTATCATGATTATTAATAGAATAGTTAAATGAGTATAGGTACTAAAGTGGCTAAATTTTATATGATTTTAGTAGAGCTTTTGAATATATTTGTTGAATATGTATATGTTGTCACCTTGACATTAAACTTTGATTCACTTTTTATTTTCTTGACTACATTTTTTATCACTATGTTATGATTCTTAAAAGGCATAATCATCTAGGTTTATGATTTTTTTCATCTACATATTTAAGTTGATTGTGTTTATATAACTTGTATATGATCTTCTACATATATGTTAGTTGTGTATGATTCTTTTATGGTCTTAAACTTTGATTTGGTTTTTATATATGCATGCTAACTAGTCCAATACCTATCTTTGATTTATTACATTTTATGTTGTGGATTAAATTTCATAAGATGAATGGTATGAAGGTTACTTAGTTATTATGGTATGGATAAACTATTCAATATTACTAGTTGTTGCTCCATGTTGAAACTAACTAGAATCTTCACTTTTAAAAATCATTTTAGATATACCTAGTTACGTATAACATATGTATGTTACATATATTAGATCTAAAAATTATTATTTTTATATAAAAATTTAATATTAGATGAATTATAAGTTAATTTTGTTATTTAATAATGATGTTTCATAATCATGCATAGTATTGTTATGTAGGTTTCATATTTAAAATGGATTGTCTAAATCTAATGTTGTAATTATGAATCAATTAGATGTAATCAGCGAGTTGTCTAGTTTTTCTACTTCACTTGATATTTAATAATTATAAAACTAAAACATTCATGCTTGATGATTCATATTCCTGATGTTGAATGTGCTTTAACTTTCCCATCCCATATATTATCATTCCTTCCTTACTTCCCATGGCTTGCCCAATATAAATTTGTAAAATTTCTTTAAGTGGAACATTTTATTTTGGCTCCACTCAATTCAAAACTCAGTTGAATTTTGTTTGCATATGATTATGTTTTATGTTAATCACTCACTACTATCTTCTATTCCATTTAAATATGATCTTAATTTTGGAATTTGATGGTTCATTATGTATGAATTTACTTAGATAATAATGGAAACATTGTATGAAAAGAATTGATTCCTTTCTTATATAATTATCTTAAAATGACTTAACTATTAGATTAATAAATAGATTCCTAATCTTGAAATAATTAGAAAATTATGGAGTAATTGACTAGATACCTTAGACAAATAATGTATTGGTCTTTCCTATTTTATAATGTCCCATTGGCTATTCCAATATAATGTTGTTATATGGATTTTTATAGACTTCCTAAAGGATATTTGATGAATAACGATATTGATCATAACTATAACATTAATTTTTATTCTAAGTAATGGCATTCATCTTGGTAAATGAATCATGTATAATTTAATAAAATAATGATGTTGTGACCTTAAAGGCAATGATGTGTTTATGACCTCAGTCACTAGCACTATTAAACCTTGATTTTTAGATCTATTTTTTCCTTGCATAATAAGATTTTTTGCTACATTAATGATTATAAATGTACATGTGATTTATTTTTTTCTAGTTTATTATTATAATTAATTGTTAAAGTTATGTTTAAATATAAGGTTGGTAACCTAAAATTTTAACATAAACCTATGTTAATTTGAATGATAGTTTAAGATGTTAGAGTTATACTTCCTAGTTAAACTAATCCTTAAACTTAACCATCTTCTAGTGACAGTGAAACCCACTGAGGGTACTGAGGTATTTACCTAAGGATATGGACCTAAAAATAATCCTATGTGGATGTACAAGTACCACATATGGAACACAAGTCATATCCTTATATGCATACACTATGTACCCCAAAAGACATTTATTAAGGTAACATGATTCCCCATACCACCTTTTTATTTAGTTACCTCATGCTAATTACCTTAGTTCACCTCCTTTAGTTCTAGTAGTACATGGATGAGTACATCAAACGTTTATCACTTGCATCAATAAGTGAGTAAATTGGGTCAAATATGCATCCTAAACATACTCTTATATACAATTCTAATTTTTTAATAAGTTATTTGAAAAACTACATATTTGTAGGTATAAATAACTCTAATAGTTTTGTAAAATATATCGTGGCCCGAATACTCTGCAAGTAAAGTAACAAAGATGAAAATAAGATGTACATTTAGTAATTGTTTAATTACAAAAATCATGTTTTAATATGCTTTAATAACTACACATGTTATAAGTAGTTAATGGAAACATGCCTCAAATAAACATGAATTTACAATGCAAACATTTCCATATTCATCTCTAATTTTAGATCACATTCATTGGAGGTATTTTTTCAACCACATTCATTATTATTCACATTCATCATAACTATCATAATTATATAATTGAATGCATAACATAACATGAAACCTTATAACTCATTTAAGAAATATCAAACTAAAAAAATAAAAAATCCATGAACATTTTATTTTTCTAAAAAAAGAGTGAAAAAATATCTAAAAGTCCTTCTCAATATCCAATCTCATCCTAATGAATCAAAATATTGCATTACTAACAAGAAATAAATGTAATCATGGCCATAAATCATTTCTAGGTTTATGTCTCTTATCTTAACAAAATATAGATTTAGCAATAGATTCATACCAAATCTATTGTATACATACATAAAGCTTTGAAAACTACATGATATTTGAATCTTGTATCTCTCTTCCGACATAAATAGTAGTGAAACCTAAACAAACAAAATATTATTAACATATTTCCATAAGAAAATTGATTCAAGCTTAACCCACCAGATGATTATTGCATACCCAATCTTTGGGTTGAGTGTAAATAACTATAAAAAGTATAGTCATTTCTTGTTCCAATCAAAAATAAAAATCAAATTTTTATTTTACCTAAATAAAAATACAAAATAATATATCTCTAACAATGGACATGACATCTATGAGAAAAAAAACAATTTCAATAAATATTCCTCTCATAATTTTACACTAAGACATTTCACCTAAAAATGAAATAAAAAATGTTATCACCAAACTGACCTAAAAATGGATCTATACCCAATATCTTATTAATATATGTGTGGGCATGCCATCAAAATTACATATCATTTCAAAATTATAAATTATTCCTATATAAACCCTAGGAAGAGCCATAAACCTCGAAATAATTTTTGATTCTTGAAGATAATAATAGATATTGAATAAAATATTTAGATAGTTTTTCATCCATTTTGAATTTCCATTTTCATCCTAATGAATAAAAAATACTTCATTACGAACAATCAACAAACCAAATCACTAAAAAAAAACTATTTTTGGTTTATGCCTCTCACCCTTGTAAATGGAGCCTTTCTTCAACAATGATAGAGAAAACTATAAAAAAATGTTTTACATTAATTATTTTAAGTAATTTAACCTAAAAATAAGTACATCCTAGACTATGTTCTATGCATGTCAAATTATCAAAAATATATGACATTTGAAGTAACAACACAAAATACTATGTAAATACAAGAACTATGGTCTACGCATGTCAATATATCAAAAAAAAAACACATGAATGACATGTCAAACACTATCCAAATTGAATTTAAATCTCCAATATCATTTTAAATATATTAAAATATTTCATTACCAATTCTTAATAGACCAAATCATAACCAAAAATTATGCTAGGAAATTTGTAAACCATTCATAGAGATCTATTGACAAGAATGTAAAAGGTCCATGTTGTAAACAACATAACATTGTAAAAAATTAAATTAAATAATATAAAGGAGATAGGTAACATAAAATCTTTTTCTTATTCAAAACATGGATATTCTCTACTAATGACAAAATAAGGATTTGTCAATAAAAAAATTATGAACCTGTAGATTTGTATAGAAGTGTATGACATAAAGAACATACTTATAATAAAAAATTGACATCACTATCAACAAAATAACAAAATATTTGTTCCAAAATGACAAACAAAACTATCGACTTAAATTTTTTATTGTATACCTTAACAAAAACAAATGTTGATCCCACTAGCACTAATAAAAGTAAAAAAAAATATATATATTTTCACCACACTGACTTGAAAATTTAGGCTTAAATCATATTCTTACATAAACTGTCCCTAGAGATATAAACCTTAAAATATTTTATTATTATTTAATATGATAATGTATGTTTAATAACAATTATATATATGTTTTTATCTATTTTATATATCCAATGCCATATTATGTAATAAAATAATTGCACTACAGTCGGCCAAAAAATGAAATTCTAGCAAAAACTCATTTTGAGGTTTTTACCTCTTACCCTTATAAATTAATCCTCCCCATAAAACACTAAAGACCATTCTATGTAGATATTTTGCATAATAAACTATTTCATTATTTTTTTTAAAATAATAACCTTGAATTATATAAAAGTAATAGAATTTTATTTATGCTATGAATTGTTGAAAATAAGTTTAAAATACAACTTTTACAAGTACATTTTTGATAGGAGAATTTAAAAGTTTAATGATAGAGGCAAATGTATGGAGATAAAATTATTGAAACCATTTTCATCAACACTTTCCATGCATTTGTATACATATAATATCAAAACCCTAGTTTTTGTAAATAAACAAAATGAACATCAAATTTAAAGGTGGAAATAGGTAACAATAATAGATGAGATATCCTTATAAAACCTTACATGATCCTAGTGTTGCCTACATAGCCCAAAAGGGCCCTTTGGCTGATGTAGTTCTCCCACTTATAAATTTATGGGAAATGTTGATATGTAGATCTACATTTTTCTCCTCATAACCCATGCTTGGTATATTTATGTAAAATGTAATAATAATCTATAATACAGGTCTTTAAATTTAGTGTTAGAAATAATAAACTTATAATAACTTTTGAATGTGAGATTTATAATTCCTAATGGTTTCTAATTATTATTTTTTAAATGGGTTTCTTATAATTTGAAATAAAAACTTAGTGGTTCATAAGAGGGATCTCAAATCAATGAAATGGGACTCAAAAGACTTGAGAGTGAACTCCAACTAATTAAAAATAAAGTAAATTAGTTAATAAAATAACTAAAAGGATTGAAACTAAACATAAATACTGAATAAAAGACTTAAAATAATTAGAAATGGTTTTATCAAGTCATAAATGATCTTAAAATAAAATTGTAAATACAATGAAATCATAAATTAAAATGTGGATATTATAATACAAGTGATAAATTAAAAGGGATAAATATAAGAAAAATACATCTTGAAGTATTTAATTATTATATATCATGTACATACATAGAGAAATAAAAAATACACTAAAAACATGTTTTATGTCAAATGTGGGTGTCTACATTTCCCCACCTTTATTATAGTTATGAAAATAAGTGAAATTACTAAAGTAAAGTAGATTCTAACCTAAGTGTGTGTACACACTATGTATTTCTATATGAAATTTTACTATGAAAGAATCCTTAATGTAAAACCCAAAGATTATACAATTTAATTCTAATGTAACTTGAAATTAAAGAAGTTCTTACCCCCTTGTTGAGGCATCATGGAGAAATGTTAAAGCTTTAAAAAATTGAGAGTGATGAAGTCTCCATTTGGAAACCTTTGAATGCTCTTGATTTGGAAATGTTAAATGTTCCAACTCTCATTTGAATATATAGACTACTTTTAAAAATATTTGAAATGGTGGAACCATGAATAGTGGCTTGCTATATATTTAAAATGTACAACCATATATTTTGAGTGTCACTAGACTCTAACGTGTCCCACATGTAACGTTGATATGAATCACACCAATATAGATATATCTATATTCTAATTAAAAATAAATTAACTTATGAACTTGCAACCTAATAATAATAATTGCTTAATATAAATGTGAACATGAATGAATATAATTCCCCCTTCTATTATTACCATATTGAAATGTTATTTTGAATAAATAATTTTTTATTCTTTGAAACTTTTGAATTTCACCACTTTGTGAAAGAATTTTAAACTATTTAAATTCTATAATTTTAAATTTTAGTGATGATCTCACATGCATTCCACATGCCCCCATAAACTAAAAAATGTTGAATCATATTTCCATTTGTAAACTATGTATTTCCTTAAATCTGATTTTTTCTTGTGAGGCTTGAATGTCACAATAAATCCCATTATGATGCAACCCTTTCAAGATGAGAGACATAGGTTTAAAGTGAACTATTTAAAAAAATCATATGTGAAATATAAATTAATATAGTGGCAGATTTATTTACTTAAACTGATTAAGTCATAATATTTAATATAGCAATGAATTTCCATATGAAACATGTGTTAGAAAGATATATCATTGAAGCAAAGAAGTAATGTATGCATGATATGCATCATGCCACTAGAGTAAGAGTAGATATATAATATATGTATGGATTGAATGATGTAACAGTATTATAATAGATATAATGCATGAAATGAATCATGGAACCATGGTAATAATAAACAATTACAAAATTAATGCCACATAATGTCATATAATTTCCATATTTTGTCACACATAAGGCCCAAAAGGCCACATACAAGGGACACATAAATCAAAATTCCAAGGGACACATCAAAATGTAATAATTATTCCAAATAAAAAATAATATTAATATATAAGGCAAAGGTCCATACACATAATAAGCTAGCAAATCCAACCTATCATGTAGTGAAATAAGAATATAAAGCAAAACATTTAAAAAATAATATTAATGTAATTAAAAACATATATGTGAATGTAATTTTTAGTATTCATCATATTTCATGTAATATATTTTTTAAGTATGAGAGATTTATAATGATAATTGTATGATATGTTTCTCAACATGGTGAAGAGATTGTGGATAGATACAATCTTTGAAAGTTTTCCTAGAGACTGAATTGATGCCCCCAAATTAGTAATATTTTTGGGTAATAAGGGAAGCCTAACATCAAAATATCATGCTAAATTATGTCACAAATCATGCTAAATTAATTCAATAGAATCATTATATATTTAAATATGGTTTATTTTATCTATATAATAAAGAACATATGAAACAATGTATGCTAATAACATATTTTTTAATTGTGAATGTCATTTTTAGTATTCATCATATTTAGTTTAACATATTTTTCAATTATGAGTGATTTATAATGATCATAGTATGATATGTTTCTCAACATGGTGAAGAGATTGTGGATAGATACAATCTTTGAAGTTTTCATAGAGAATGAATTGATGCCCCAAACTTAGTAAGATTTTTGGGTAATAAGGGAAGCCTAACATAAAAAAAGCATGGTTAATTATGTCACATATCACACTAAAATAATTAAATAGAAGCATTTTATATATATATATATATATATATATATATATATATATATATATATATGGTTTATTTTATCTATATAATAAAGAACATATGAAACAATGTATGTTAATAACATTTGGTAATGTTTTAGGTCCTGATTTTGAATTCTTGAATATATCCATATTTTTATAATTTTTGAAAATATTTTATTTCTAAAATATATTTAAAAATTTTATATGACAATAAAGGTTTTTAAAATGGATGAACTAGGATTTATTCAAATAATTCTCAACAAGGCGAGAAAAAAAAATTAAAGGTAAACAATGTTACCCAATGTGTATGTAACATTATGTCATATAAATGTATCATAAATGATGAAAATATATATGAAGCTACATGATCATAAATTGGTCATAGGATAAATGTTCTCATGTATAAGTATTAATATTATATCATGCAAGTGACATATGTTATAAGATATTCAATAGTAAGTAAGTACAATGCCATAGAGATAAGTATTTTGGATTGTTCTAATCAAGTTGAAAATTGAGATGGTAAGCAGTCAAACTGAAAATAAGGCTAGGTTAATATAAAAATTCATGTGTAAGGTGTAGAATAATAATGAACAAAACTATGTAGAAGGAAAATGTATGTAATTAATCAATTACTCTATTATGGGTGTGTTCTAATGGATTTCGTGGATAAGTGGGCTATCCACCCACTTCATTTTGTGATAAAATACCAATTGGAATATTATAAAACTTTTGAGAGTTATCATATCCATTACATTTCATGTTATTCATATGAGATATCTTTGGTAGAGTATGTCATACTTTTTAATCTTGTGTTATGATTATGCCTTATAAACTATGATAATTGCATTATCATTTAGGAATATAAAGTAATAATAATTAGTATTCATATTGGAATCCATTAATCATTTAAAATATATTCCAAGAATTGAATTATGTTATTCAAAAGTAGGATCATTGTGGAATAATGTTTTACATTACTTAATACCAAGAGTAATTGGTAATTTGATAGACATAGTGCAATTATTTAGTGTTGTAACTTGATTGTTATGTATCAAATCTGAGAGAGCAAAGAGGAGATAAAATACATATATTTTCCTCTTTTAAGTGGGTGAATATGACATTATTACATTGTTTTCCATCCATAATTGGTTTGATGATAACACTTCCTATGTTGTTCCTTCTACTATTTCATATTTTCCAATTACTACTTTTATAAAACCATATCTTTGTTTGTTAACATCAATTTAGTTCTAAAAACTATCCATGCATATTAATACTCATTATATTTTCACTCCTCCCATTACCTCTTCAATCAATAAAAAATTTCAATCATTTTTAAAATATGTTTTTGATATATTTTTCTATCAAGATTGGTGAGAAGTTATATTATGCTTCAATTATAAAGAAAAAAAAATGTATTTAATGAATCGTTAAATAAATATGTGCTAATTTATAATATTAAAATTTCCAAAATGATAAGTGAAATTAATGATAATGATCTGCAACAAAATTTTACAAAAAATTACAATATCATATTCAAGAGTCCATTATGTTTGATAAGTTCAAATATTTTAATGACTTAAGATATATAGTC
>JARHVA010003854.1:1565000-1570000 GCA_037957365.1 Torreya grandis
AAATGATTGTTAAATATTTTAATTACTTTAGTTTCACTTGATAATTATTTTTAACTATTTGTAGTTGTGCCCACATTAACAATGTTTACATATGTCAAATGTCAAATGTTGAATATTTTGACTTAAAATGATGCATTAATCGGTAGTGTGGCTAGGTGCCCTATGAAAATCATAAAAGGCATGGTGATCAAAACCTCTTAGATGTGGGTTACTCATACAAACCTATTTAATTAGATATATAAATATGATATTGTATTCAAATATCATTTTGAGGAACTTATATAGAGCTTTTAGTAGTCTGGTAAACTATCTCCTTGGAGGAGATGATAATATAATGCATGAAGTTGGTTCTAAAATTGCATGTATTATTACCTTTTAATCATTCATATTTTTCATTTTCCTCACTCTATAGTTTGGTTTTCTGGAATTATTTATATTTTACTATATAGGTTTTATAAATATGTTTTTACATGGTAAATAATTTGTCTTTTCTTTCTTGTACTGCATGCCAAAAATGTGTGAATGAGAAAAACAAATTAAACATGATACCATTGGAACATATGCCAAAATTTAACATTTTAAAAGTCTATTTTTCCATCATCTATAGGTGTGATGCATATTTATGTTCATTTTAAGGACTAAGGTTATCTTGATCTTATTGATCATGACTTGGATTTGTATTAATGACCTCAATATGTTGGTTTTGTTCATAATCATCTTAAAGGTCTTGATATATCCTTATTATTATCCATTTTATGTGTCTTATTAAAACTAATATGAGTATGATCAATGTGAATACAACTAAATATAACATTTATTTTAGGATATGTGGAAATAGATATTTTAGGGTGCATAAAATATGAAAAAATAAAATAAAATATTACTACTAAGAAATAATTTATTAGATCTAGAAACCCTAGGATAACAATTGGAAATAAAAAAATAAGGATGGAAACCATAGAAATGTATATGATTAGGTTTTAGAAACATTCAAACAATGCATTAGTTTTCCAATATGTTTTATCAAATTTGGAAACTAAGTGATTTAGTTACCTAAATAAGATAAATTATTGCATAAAATCAAAGTACTACAAATATGCAATAAATGACATAAATTGATTTAGAACTTGAAAATTTTGAAAATAACCTAAAATGGAAAATTACCAATTAAATACAACCTAGCTAAAAACTAGAATGTAAGACTATGACTAAGACTTAAAAATAGGTTTTGTGACTGTGTTGGCTGATTATGAATCTAAAACATGGATTTTATAGATATCCTATAATAGTGATGTATTTATACATGGGTGAAGTGCGTTGGTGTCATTAGAGAGTGCCAACATCCTATAAATGACATATTTTAAATTATAGTGCTAACTATGCCTTTACATGTATGCTTTATTTTCATATTTGGAAGCCTTTTATCTATTATGAAAACTCCTATAATTGTAACCCTATATCAATAGACCAAGAAGATGAATGTAATCATAAATTAAAAAGATGTTAGCATTCAATGTTTTGCTTAGCCTCAACCCTCCCTATGTTTACTAATGTCTACACACTAATGCTATGAACACGGATCTAACTCCATGTACTTCTCCCATGCTATGATTGTTTATGTAAAATACATGTGTAATGCTAGATGCTTATACATTTATGGTGTGATTAATTATTTCAACCATGAACTATAACCTTGTAAATTTATTTAGGAATGATGCTAATAGGGTTGTATGTATTTTAAATAGGGATAAATAGGGAATTTGAACTCAATGTGCACATACCATTCTAGTATTTTTCATTATGGAATACTTTTATGTATAAAATAGTTTGAATTATGGATTTATAATGATAATTTTGAAATAATTTATTATACTACTCACTAAACTTGGAATATGACTTGATACATGAATTAAAATTTGATAAACTAGGCATTATTTCGTAGGAATAAACTACTAGGGAAACTAAACAATATCAGGGAATGACATTATCCAACTAGGGTGGCCTTATCTAGAGTGAAATAAAAAATAAACCCAATGTTGGGATTAGTCTTAAATTTAGTTTAGGTTTATTAGAATGTTGGAAGGGTATATTTTTAGATGATTTTTTGCTTGTGAGAATGGTTCATGCATAATGGGAGTGCATGAAGAGTGTTCAAAAAATATGGAATTAGGTTTGAGTAATGTGCATAAAAAAGAATGGACAAAAATGAACTATTTTAGGAATAAATATTAATTTTCATGTCTACAATAACATAAATAATTATCTATTGAGATAATATGTAGAGACATATATTTATGTTTATCCTTACGAGGTTATGTTTTTAAACATCTTGTTGATTTATGTGATATTCTAATCCTCATTAGCATAATTATGATGTGGAATTTAAAATATATTTGATATGATGATTCCATGATGGGCTATGGTTTTAATTTATGACATTTATTATTAACATTACAGATTCAACTTTATCATATAATAGTCACTTTTATGCATATGATATTTTTTTATACATGACAAGGATGATAAAAAAATTCTAATATTAAGATGAGTAGGAATAGGATCTACATATTTAATATTGAGGTGGAATTTGAGCTGACCTAGTAGAGTGGTAGTAGTGGATTTAATAAGGTAATGAATTTGGAAACAACTAATGGTCTATAATGATCTAAGATCACCTTGCATAATTGATGAATAGATTAAAGTTAAGACTTGGTACTTTTTTGCATGGGTTTAAAAAAAAGTTAAAATTCGTACATGTGAATATAATGTGACATAAGGGCATGTTAAAAAATAAAAGGAAAAGTGATTAAAAAATTTATTAGTTTATGCATCGGCTACGATGATCTACAATTACAATATTTATATCTATATATTGAGATTTGAAAAAGGTCAATTGAATAAATCAGACATATAATTGTATAAGTGTTTAATGGACAATTGTACCTATAGATCTAGTAGAGGGTAACCTATAACTCAAATGTTGAGAGGAAAATGTTCCAAAGATTAAGGCTATTAAATGAGGATATACCTATTAGTAGACCTTGATAAAGGTAAATGGTTGTATATTTGATTTTAAATATGTAAGTAATGTAAATTATTGTAAATGGGTAAAAATTAAAGGAAATCATAGGTAAGGTAATTGTAAAAAGGGTAAGGTGAAATTGTCAACCAATTTAGGGGCTATCCAACCTAATATGGTTAATGGAAAGCTAATAAATCCTATATATATCAACTTATTCAATGTAATGAAGATCTTAAGAAACATTATACACATAAATATACAAATCAATAAGAAAAGTATAACAGACTAATTAATTAAATTAAAGAGTATAAGCATAAAATCACTTACCTTGGGTAAACCCTTGGACACTTCAATCTCCCCATTTTTCTCAAGTGGAGATTTGAAAGATATTTTTTAGTTTGAAGACCTAAAATGGCTAGATGAATACCTACATTTATTTAGTTAGGAACTCATAATTACCTATCATATTTATTACTAATGATATCATAAGACAAGATGACTAAGCTAAGGATGTAAACCACTCATTCAAAACAATAATTCTTTATGTTAGAAATACAAGTGCACAAGCATAGTGTATGAATGCGATTTATATCTTTAGGAATTAAATATTAACCCTATGTATATTGTTCCAAAAGGAAGAACCAAACCTCAACTCTAATCTCATGATATCAACCTGGCTGATATAGTTGGGTTATGTTGGTTGTAAAAGTACAATATTGACCATTTTGATACAATTAAAATGATACAATAGATTTAGAACTATATCATGATAGATGATATAATTCATGAGGGATAAAGGCATGAAATATATAGTATTATCTAGGCCAATACCATAAGATATAAGGAAACTATAAAATATGTATTAGAATTATATGGAATTAAATGATGAATAAATAATTCTAGGAGGCTAAACTTACATTAGTAATGGTATAATAATAGATTATGCAAACATATCTCATAAACTATGATAATTTTATTCCACCCCATTCTAGGTGTACCATTTAAGGCATGCACTTATCAATATTTATGTGCTAAAAATATGTTGTAACAAAAAGCATGAGTAAAGTTATAATATATATATATGCGTGTGTGTGTGTGTGTGTGTGTGTGTGTGTGTGTACATATTACACACCTGAATATCATCATTTGTGATAAAATTTTAATGCATGATGGAGCTTTAAAAAAGAAACATAGAAACACAAAAAAATCATTATTGAAATTAACTTCCAAAATAACTATTGATAAATGAATAACTAGACGTACCATATATATTCCTTGACTTAAATTTTCACTAAATGATTGCATGAAAATACTATATTCTCCATCATGGAGGGTGCATAAATTTCTTTTGAGAAACATGAATGATACAATCTTAAAATGGAAAAAAATTGTGTGTTCATACAAAAGATGGCCAATAAATTAATTAAAATGAAAAAATATAAGAACTTACTTAAAAACATAGAAAATTGGCAAATTGGGATCGATAATGACATGTTAGATTCAAAAATATTAAGGGAAGTATATAAAAATAAAGGTAAGTAGAGAAGATAGAACACCAAGTATAGTTATGATTTAAAAACCCTAATATGCATTAAAATTAAGATCAATAAAAATACAAATCAAACAATTGATATATATAGTTTATTTATGATAAAGACATGAATGTGATAGAATTAAAATCCATACTCAAACAAAGATGTCAAATGTGACAACATAAAAGGGAAAAATGGGACTAATTGTCCCATGTAAATTTAATAGAAAAATTAAGGCCTAAAACACAACTCAGATATATCCTAGGAAGAAAAGGAAATGACAAAGAGACAATTTTCCAACAACTCAAAGATTTAACTTATATTGTAAAGATGGAAAAGACATAACTACCATAATGCTACCATGATTGAAAGATATGGAACTGAGTGGAAAATAATATGGTAAATATTAATAAACCAAAATTGTCATAAATAATGTGGAATAAAAT
>JARHVA010003854.1:1580000-1582500 GCA_037957365.1 Torreya grandis
AGATTATTTGCAGAGTTAAGAATACCCATAAAATTCTTTAAATCAGATCTCACAATGAATTTTTCAAACCTTATGAAGAACATGAATGCCTGAATAGCCTCAATAACTGCAAGAATCTCTTTATGTGTTGAATGATAATTTTTATAAGCATTCTTGAAGTTTCCTGAAGCAAATTTGCAAAGCTTCTCAGTTCCATCAGATAACCTTTCTTTTAAGATAGCTCCCCAATATAACTCAGAGGCATCTATTTCAATAATTTTCATACCATTTCTTGGTAGTTAGAGAGGAGGAAGATCAGCGCATTTCTTCTTGATTCTTTGAACTGCCTGTGTCAATTCTTGATTCCATGCTGGAGGATTTTTAGACAATCTTTTATTTAACAAGATTCTATCTTGTGCTATATTATAATAGTAACCAAAAATATAATTCACACAACCAAGAAAATGCTGCAAAGTTTTCTTTTCATCTAATATATTAGAAAAATTATGTATATTCTTAAGAACATGACTTTGAATAACAACTTCACCTGATTTTAGAACAACACCAAGGAATTCAATTTCATCCTTGAAAGTAATCATCTTTTTGGCTAAGAAGACTAGACCATTATCATTGACAATTTTATAGAACTGTTCTAGATGTTTTATAAGCTCTATAGGAGTTTTACCAAAGACCATAATATCATCAATGTACACAATTATAAATTTTACATAAGGGGAGAAAATTTTGCTCATCATTTCCTAAAAGATACTAGGTGTAGTCCTCAAACCAAATTGAAGTACATTCCATTCATACTGACTGAAAGAAGTCACAAAATTAGTCTTATATCTATCAGGTTCTAGAACTTGAATTTGCTAGAATCTAGACTTCAAATCAAACTTACTATATATTCTACTACCAACAATTTTTTTGCAGAATTTCATCTTTGGATGGAATAGGATGCTAGACTAGTAAAATGTATGTATTTAGAGGAATATAATTAATAACTAACCTTTTCTTACCTTTGACTTGTTCACTTTTATTATTCACATAGAATGCTTCACATCCCCATGGACTGTGAGAATCTCGAATCAGTCCTTGTTCTTATAGCTGCTAAATTTATTGAAAACATTCTTCTCTGAGAGAAGGGGACATTCTCAAATGATGTGATTTGAAGTGAGGCTCAACCTATGTACCATCTTTTTTAGTAATCAATTTCAACTCAATGTTACAAACATGAACTTTTCAATGCTGAAATGCTAGTAAATTTTTTGAACAACAATCTTTAAAAATCTTTGCAAGCACAGGTTCAATAGTGGATTGATAGAGATTAATTTTTTGATGCAGCCACTGGTTATTACTTTGTTTCCTAATTTTACCTTTTAGGGGAATCTTAAATTCATATTTACTCTTCTTGTAAAGAGAGTATTTCAATGTCAAGATGATTTCATGGGGCTGAATAGTGATTGGGTAGAAACTAGACAAATTATCAGACCCTATCATCATATCAAACATTGGCATTTCATGCTACACAACTTTAAAATCATACACACTATCTCCTTATGCAATTGGAACCTTAGCAAAAAGTTCAGAGATAACTATTTTGGTATTGAATGTAAGCCTATGGAAATTAGATTGCCACTTATCTGAAGGAATAGAGTGATATCTTGATAAAGAGATATCAGCACCAGTGTCAAGCAAAACATCAAGATTATAAGATTTAAATCCATACCATTTAATGATGAGTTCACACACATGATTATTGGTGAGGTGAACTGATACCTGGTGAATGTTGTTGTCCATATTATCCATATATGCAGATGTAGACGTACCTACTGGATAACTATCTGCAAGCTAGGTTAACTCCTCTTCAAAGAGTTGTTCTCTTTCATCATCTTGAGCTTCTTCTTTCATCAATTGCTTCAACTCATCTTGGGCTCTAGCTAAAAAGGATTGCAGCAAAGCAATGCGCTTTGTATGCCATTGCCATCTTTCATAAGTATCGGGCTGATAGGTAGCTTGGACATCAAGAACTTTTGTTGATGGAGCAGGATCTGAGATTTTTACTGAGAACTATTTTGACAACATTTCTTTTTTTGGTTGCTATTGAGGCAAATGCAAGGAATATCTTTTTTCTATATTAGCAATTTGTTGTTGGAGAAACATTTTCTCAGATACCATATAAGCAGGAGTATCCTGATATTTATCTTTCAAATATTGAAATAGCTAAGATAGTGTTAAACTATCTGGGAAATGAGTTGACAACATATGAATTTGAAAACCAATTTTTGAATCAAAATTAGAAGATTCAGAATCTGAACTATATTCACCAAAATTCATATTAACTTGATTTTGTTCCAACTCTGAAGAAATATCTTCTTCTTCCCAAGGAATATCAAACTCATATTAAACTTCATCATCAGAGATCAAAATATATTCATTTTCATCTAGATTATAACTCTGAAGAAAATTTACCTTCTTGGAATTTTTCTCTTTCTAGGGACACTTATTAGCATAATGATCT
>JARHVA010003854.1:1600000-1602500 GCA_037957365.1 Torreya grandis
TTTGATAAAATAATGAGTTGGGAAATTAGTATTAATATTTTGTCTTTAAAAAATATTTTCAACAATTTTAGATTGTGACACCAATCAGATTGATAAATATGAGCAATATATAATCTAGGATAAAATTTTGAGCACAAATCATATAGTGATTGAACATGTCACAATTTTTATAAGCCAATTATATTATTAATTGAGAACCTTTTTCATTTTATCTGTGTCAGGATGTGGATGTATTTGAGAATATGAGGACTTTTTTATTTGTAAATGTCCCTTGTTTGTTACATTGATACTTGTATCCTTTATTTTTGTCAAGGTCATGGTTTTTTTAATGATTTGTGGATCTTGTTAATTATCTATAATGTTCCCTTTATGGTTATTTGAATTTCATGGCATTGTCTAAAATGTTTGAGATTTACACATTATTATTATTGATATTTATTGATTGTATATTTTCCAAGATTTGTGATTTATTTGGGTAGGTTAGAAGAAGGAGCTTAACAGACATATGCATTTAATATTTCATTTAGATTTTCTATATTTATATATCTACATGGCATTACAACCTTAAAAAGGGTGTGGTAGAGGTGGTAAAGTCCCAATGTAGTGTCCATTTAAGTTTGATTGACTCGAATGGGTTTATGTCTCTCCATTATAGTAAATTTTAATTCCTATTAAGAATGTTAATATATAGATTGTATATACAATCAATATTTCGTGATGTACATGAGTTAATCCTAGATCTGATAAGATAGAGCACACCTACACTTTTTATTGGGTATACCCTTATTAAGCAAGAGGATGATCAATACGGGGATTCACTAGGCATTATTTGAGGATAACTTGTATCAGTTGTCACAACATATCATGATAGGAAGGGTTATAAAACCTACAGTCTAATGCAACCACACAACAACCATAAAAGATTCCTATGATTTCATATTTAACCTATGCTAATAAACAAGAGAGTAAAATATTCTAATAAAAAGAAAAGTATACTAATCTAGTGCATATCAAATCTTTTGGCACAAAGTGGGGGTTAGAACAAAATAAATAAACAACAACTAAACTAAACATGCATAAGAGACATATAATAACATCAATGTATATAGAATCTTAATACATCAAAGAGAAGAATGCATACTAAATTATATATCTGTTCTTACAAAAGATAAATTAAGTTATTAATACATACCTTTGAAGATAAACCTGTCGAGCCTCAATCTCTCCTTGGCTAAGATGTTTTGCAAGAGATTATTGTGGTTTGTAAGAATAACCAAGTTAAATCATATCAAGACTATACAACCTACCTAAGCATCCAAAAAACTTCTCCACGAGATAAGATCAGAGCTTCAAAGAAAGTATTGGACCCTAAATCTTTAATCCTCAAGTAGAATTTCAATAAGTATATGTTAGTTATCACTTCTTCACTTAATTCTTCACTCTTTTATGAAATGGTGAAAAATGACCTTGTATATATAGTAGCATCTTACCTAGAAAATTTAGGACATGTCAGGTGTACTAGGTCAATCAGGTTGACCTAACACATTTTTGGTTTAACTCACTAAGTTTGTGCTAGGTCTATTGGGATGATAACAAGCCAAAAGAGCTAAAGTGTCCCCAAAACACATAGGTCTACCAAGTTGACCTAGTTTTTTGAATAGGTCAAAAGGGTAACAAGGCAAGAAATGAAGGAATAAGGCATGATAATGAATGGAATGGTTAAGAAAGAGAGAAATTTGCTTAGGGTTCAAGGTTTTAGGAGACTAGTGTGGATGGTAAGAGGAAAAAGGAATAACAATCTTCTGAAGCATCGATGGTTTACCCACCCCTTTCCTAGTTTGCCACTTAGGACATAAAATCAAAGAGATTGAGATTCAATAGATTATTCCAAGATATGAAGTGTCAGTAATTGATAAAATATTTAAAATATTACATGTATACATATGTCCCAACTTAAGCTCATCACGTATCATGTAAGTACAATATGGGATGGTGCTTCATGGATAAAACATAATAACACATAATACTAAGGCTAAGTATATTTTACTAAGTATAAAATAATATAAATTAAAGGATATAATTAAAAAAACACATACCTTTAACTTAACTTAGTAACATAAATAAAGAAGAATTACACAATAAAGTGAAGGCATTTGATATAAAGCAGAGTAGGTGAACCTGTAGAAGTTAGTGCAAAAGTTAGCCAAAATTTTTTTTTTTTGGAAGATAGGAATATGATCATTGAAAATAATCTCTATGTCATCACTATTCTAACATTTTTATGGTTTATAAAATGAATGAGTAGAAACAAATACATGAGTGGAACAAGAAGTTTGAAGGAAAATAATTGAAGAATTTGAATTGTTAAATAATGGTTTTAAATAGGAAAAAGAGATGTCATTTGGCACTTTGAATTGTGAAAGGAGAAAATAGAGTGATCTAAGACCAAGCAAGGCTAGGATGGTGAGAGGATGGCATGCTAGATGAGGGGGACACCCAA
>JARHVA010003854.1:1607500-1615000 GCA_037957365.1 Torreya grandis
ATGATGGAAAAATGAAATCCAAAGGTGGAATGATAAAAGGAAATAGTAATTATAAATATTTTTTGCTAACTTATCACATGGTAAAAGGAGATAATAACAAAAGGGAACATGGTATATATAACCAAGTTATCATGAGGACTATCTGTGAAAAATAAAGATAAGAAAGCAAACAATAATGAAGATATAAGAGAAGAGTTTTGAGAAAAATTCTATAGGAAAAGAAATCAACGATAAGTGAGAAATAGAAATGATAAGGAAAATACAAGTATATGCAAAATGTAAAACAAAAATATTAGTTAATTAGAGTACAACACGAAGGAGAACATGATATAACATAGGAAAATAATTTGATACAACACAAAGGAGAAACATGATATATCAAAAATAGGAATAATATTGGAGCACACATCTAATCAAAATATAAATGAGAAATAAATATGCATGTGCTCATAAATAATTGTAAATATGTCAACACACGTTATCCATGACATCAAATAAATATCTATAAAGCTGACTATTAACTGCCACTAATGTCTCATCAATCTTTACTAAATACTAGGAAAATATGTCTTTTCTAATATCCTCAATTTAAAAAATATGAATACTCATTGGATCATGCTAATGAGGGAAATTGGGCAAAAGATGGCCGAGATAATTTCTAGGAATGGGATCTATGGGAGATGCATGAATCACTAGTGGAGAAGGATCCATGGGTGGTGAAGTAACCACATGTGGAGGGATAGAGGGTGGTGAAGGGACCATAGGATGTGTAAATATCGGAGAAGAAGGGGGAGCCTTCATTCAAGAATAACCTATGGGTATAAAGGTATAAAGTTAAGGAAATAACTATAAAATGGTCCTGAAGATGCTACTAAAGGATATAATAATGATCAGTGTGATATGTATCGTATTGGTGCCATAGATAATACCTCTCACCATACTTAGGTATATATTGAAGAATAATATTTGAAGGAGGAAATATATTTTCTGTTGATATAGAAAAATGATGTAAGGAATTGATATATTGTCACAACTTATGACAATGGGTAGAAGAGTAATAATTGTCTCATGGAAGCAACAAATATGCTTGTGAGTATTTTTATGAAAAACACTCATGAGAAAAAGTGTAACATGAATGAAAGAAGTAAGAGATGAAGCATCTACCCATTTTATGGATATAAGATCCATCTTAGGTAAAGGAAGAAAACCATCATTAAGATAAGGTGGTGATGGATAATGAATAGAACTAGGCATAATAGAAGGACTACTAGTGGAAGTAGTATTAATAATTGGATTTGACATAAGTTTCACTTTAGAAGGGGTGGGATAAACAAAATGTATTAGGAGGGTTTCACTTACCTTAGGGGTGAACCAAGGATAGGAGTTAGGGAACCGAATAAAATTTTAAGGTTTGATCATATCACAATTCATGAACATAGTCGTACAAGGCTCCTCAAAAAATTAGAGGTCTCGATACTATCTCTACTTTTCAATAAAGAGGAAAAATTAAAGAATCCATAACTATAAATGTTGGAACATTAGAAGATGCATGAAAATACTCAAGTAAATAAGAGTGATAATGGATAATCTTTGCATCACAAGCTTAGGCAAGACTGCCAATAAAGAATCATCTAAAGAATAGCCATCATCATAATCTAGTGTATGAAGATCAATGACATACATTGGAATAGCATTGTCATCATAAGAATAATGGTGAATATAATGGAAATTCTTAAATAATACTACTTTAATATCATCACAAGTAGGTTTGTGATAATGAGGTTATAAGGAAGTAGGAAGCTAAGAGATGAGATGATGTGAAAGATCCAAATTTTTTATCTTTAAGTTAATCTCATCAAGCTCATCATCATTAGAGTCTAAAATTTTGGTTAGAATGTTACCAATAAGCTCAAGATTCCCATTATAACCTCTTGTCAAGGTGATAGGAAAATTTAAATGTTGTGACTCATGGAATAGAATGCTAGGCAAAAGCTCAAGAGTAAGAATCTTGAAAACACCATGATCTTAAAATTGTTCAAAACTCTAAGGGTTAGTATCCCATTAAATTCTTGTAAATGGATACATTATGAGGGAATTTAATGCATTGGTAGGTTGAAGAAGTGATAGCTCACATAAGATGAGTCCATGCCCTACCAGCAAGATGTTATAAGAAAAGGGAAAGCTAAAGATCACAACCTTTACATGACTGATGAGACGTGGGACTGTAATGGGAAACCACACACACCCAAGAGGAAGAATTTAGATTCTAACATATCTTTGGTTGGTTTTATGTTTATATTTCAGACTTAATTATGAATATACAAGGGTCTTAATGAAATTAAGAGAAGCAACATAAATACTAGAACCCTCATCAATCAATGCACATTTAAATTGGATATCACCTATTTATATGATAATAAATAAGGGATGATAATTTATAGGAAGAAGAATCTCATCTTGAATCATAGATGAAATGGAATATTTCAAATAAAGACATGTGTCTATAGTTTCATCAACATTGATGGACATCTCTTCACATTATTACAAGATACTATCCTCTGAACCAATTAAGGTTACCTCCCATGCTACTACGGGAGGACGAGGTATATTCATCTCAAATAATAGTTGATTAAGATGGTTTCCAATATGGGAAGAGGTCCTCATAATCTCAATAAATGTAATTTTAGATGGGAGATTAGTGAGCTCCACAATAGGATCCTACTCATCATAACCTATGAGAATATTGTTAGATATAGGTGTGTAATGGTTAAGGAGGTCTTCAGAAGGAAGAGCCAAAGAACATTGAAATTTTTTCTCATAAGAATTAGAATGTTTATAAGAAGGTTTTAAATCATTTGGTGATGAAGAATTAGTTAGTTTATAATGATGTTGAGGTTTGTAAGAAGTGTTAGTAGAAGTTTGATTATAATTAGAAGATTTATTATCATTGGGATTAGAAGATGATAGAATAATGGTAGAAATAGAATGGGATGGGTTATCTAAGGGAGAATCATAAATTGGACCATCACCAAAGGTTATAATATTTTATTACCCAAACTCATTCAAATGATTTGGAGAAGAATCTTGGATAACATGGTATATTTGAGAAGGAGGCATTGTGTAGATAGGTTGAGAATAGATGAAATCCACCACCCTCTAAATATTAGTCATGCTAACAACATTAACTTTGTAAAGTTGGTTCAATAAAAATTTCTACATTATTGGTGGAAGGGGTGGACTTGTCATGGTTTTCTTGAATAGGTTGATGATTAGGTAAAGGATCCTTATAGCTATCTAAATTAGTGTTTGATTGATTTAAGGCTTGAGCTTTATCATGAGATTTATATTCCCTAAAAGCAATTTCATAATCTTGTTGGCGCTTGAAAATGATAAAATCATGATCAAAATTAGTTCCAATAATAAAATCCATATATAAATAATGAAGTTGTCTATAGGTCTCATGACAGTCACCCCAACTAGCATGAATCCAACAAAACTTGCTAGGATCAAACTAGGTTTTCATAGGATGAATAGGGTCAATCTCTCAAGGAAAAGGCCTAGGTAGACACTTAAGAAATTCAATTAAGGAAATAGGTTTATGAATATTAATTTTATTTGGTGAAGATAAATGAGGATTAGTATTTTTTTAAGAAGGGCTAGGAATGACAACTTGAACATTGTGAATGGTATCATATGAATCAGTAATGCCATCATTGTAAATATTGTGGTTTTGGTTTTCAATTAACAAATGATGACCCACAAAAATTTGGGTGGCTCAAATTGATGCATAAGTGAATCTTTTCATTTGGATTGGTAAATGGCCTCTTCTAAGGTGTGTGGAGAAAGGGTGGGGACTCGATATTATAATTTAAGATTAAAAAAAACATTGGTAAAGAGATGAAATAGATTATCATTGGCCATTTTATGTTCACACTTGTTTGAAAAATACTTCCATCATTTAAAAAAGGCTTGGAATGTTTCATTTTTCTTTTTTGCAATTGATGAAATGGGCCAAAGTGTTTTAGGAAGATCACTAGTTTAGATTTCTTGAACTACAACATTCACTAAATCCTCCAAAATAGTGATGGAATGAGATATAAGTTGATTATACCAATCTAATGCATCACCTGTGAGGTTTTGGTAAAGGATTTTGGTATTATCAAATGTGTTTAATTTGACACAATACTTATAAATATTTCCAAATTTTTTAAGATGAAGGGTAGGATTGGTTGATCCATTGTAAGAAATTGTAGGTGTTATACCTCCAATGTTAATGTTAGCAACTTGTGTACTAAGAGGTTCATTTTATAAATGATTGATGACTTTTTTGATTAAAATAGGTTTAGGAATGAGAATACCTTGAGAATATTGAAGAGAGGGAGGAAGAACACTTTCGTTATGTGTTCCCCAAGTCATTGGTTGAGGATTGGATTGAAGATTAAGAAGGTTGTTTTACATTTGCATCATTTAATTTATGTTATAAGCTTGGAATGTGTTCTTTTGATTGAGAGTTTATAATAATAGGTGATGGGTTTGATTAGCATTATTATAAGAATTAGTATTGGTGTTTGCATTGGTATTAGTGGCTTAGGTACCACTATTAGTGTTGATATGAGCTTGAGAAGAGCTATGAGAATTTGAGGCACTAGTGGAAAAAATTTCTTGTTAAGTAAAATATAGACTAGTAAATGGTTGAGAGGAAGAAATAATATAATAATGAGTGCCTTAGGTAGAAAATAATGAACTAGTTGAAGGATTAAGGGTAGTGTGTCTTATGAAAGGCCCACTAGATGTAGAAGTTTCCATGTTAGTTGAGATACTAGGCATGGAGGTAGACGAAGTTAGGAAAGATGTCATGGCATAATAAGGAGTCAAAATTTAAGAAAGAGGTAGATAAGTAAATAAATAGATACCCCCAAATCTATTTTAGAAAGTAGAAGTAGGATAATGAGGTTCTTCAACTTGACATCAAATCATAAGGTTATAGATGGTAGATGGATCTTTCCTTCTATGTTGAGGGATTTACATGATAAAGAAAAGAATTTTAGGTGTATAATCTAACTCAAGATAATCATATAAAATAGGAAGAGGTTTTTTCAATAAAGAGGTATGAGGATTCCCATAGTTTGTTGTATAGGTTGTGATATTAATATTAATAGCATTCTCGAAAGGAAGCCTACTTTGTCTATGAGAGACCCTATTAAGATTGTTAAATTCCATCATGTTTGTTGACTAATATTTAGTGTTGTCACCAAATATATAGTCCATCATGAAAGGAGAAGAGACAAGATGAGAAGGCAATGCATCAGAAAGTGACTAAAATAGAACTAAAAAGACCTGGTCACCCTAGTGTAAAAATATGGATTGTGAAACTATACAAGGTCCACAGGAACAACCCAATATAGAGAATAGAGACTAATATAAAGGGGGGAAAATATTGTAAATATTTTTAGGTCAAATAGGTCAACATAATGCATTATATAGGGGATGTAAAATGTGCTAGGTCAATAGGCTTGACCTAGTACAGTGAACATGAAGTAAAAGAAAGAGCTGATAACAATTTTGTGAAGTGAAATAAGAAAATTTGTAGTTGATCTAAGAAAGTAAATTCTAAAAGTAAATAGACAATTAATTTAATTGATATTTTCTAATATAAATGATGCACACAAATTAAAACCTTATACCAACACTAGCTAATGCATGTTCTTGCACAAACAATTGAGCAAAGAGCAAGCAAAAAACTTGGACAATAAAACTAGCTAAATGGTCAACATAGAATGTTAATTATATTATTAAGAATAATTTTAAATAATAGGGAGTTGTCTGTAATAAAGGTATGAGATAAAAATCTATGGATGGTTTTAGGTGTGTTTTAAGATGAAAAGGATTGTAGCAGAAATGATACATGCTTGGTATTGGGGCCTACCCACTCACTTCACACACTGCAATGATAAGGGTGTTGGGTGGTTAGCAAGAATATAACATTAACCACACTTTATACTTAACCAAAACATCAATTTAGCTTTCCCATTTATTATGAAATCCAAGTAGGTTGACTTGGGTAATTAAATGCTAAAATAATTGTTGATGTTATATGATTTGACCATGTATACATAAAATAGAAATAGTTAAACTAAGTAGTTATTTAAAAACCTCCTAATTAGGCTATGTGAACTCTCTTAAGCATTTAAACAATTGAGATAACAGATGTGATTAACATACAAGGTGAATTCCAAATTAGAAACAAGGTATAATCAAAACATTATATGCATGACATATAGAACTAGGTTAATAGGGCCAAGCTAGTATTGTTGAAGATAGGGTCTGAAAAACCTACTAGGTTGACTAGGTTAACCTAATTCTTTTATATTATATACAAAATATAGAACTAAGTCAACCAAGTTGATCTAGTTAGTTGTGGAAGGGTCGTTTTGAAGACTATAGACTTGAAAGGAATATTCAAAACAAAAAGAGACAAAGAATAAAAGACTGACCGTGATGCTTTAGAGATGGAAATGAAGGAGATTTTTAATCTAGAACCTTGAATAAACTTGATATAATATAAATAATTGGGTTGATATGGTCAACCAAGTAATATAAAAACCAACTAAAAATGCACTAAGTCAACCTAATCCACCTAGTAGGCTAATATGGATGTCTACAAAATTGAAACATATACTAGGTCAAGCTAATCATTCAAGCTGTACAGAAACCTACTACAAAATGGTTTAAAATTTATTAGGTCAACCTAGTTGACCTAGTAGGCTTATCTAAAAGTCTAAAACATATTAAAAACATATAATAGGTCAAACTGATAGATCAAATTTCCTATTCTTGTACATAAATAAACATAATTGGGTTAATAAAATTGAACCAGTGTGTTCAAATATAGTATATAAATGACGATTAAAAGAATGAAATAAGTGAAATAAATCTTTAAAGGGTTAGTTTCACATCAGGTTCTCCAGAATGTATGTAATCCAAATTACATGATGTACATGAATTAATCCTAGATCAGATAAGATAGAGCACACCTACACTTTTGATTAAGTATACACTTGTTAACTGGGAACATCACCAATATGGATATCCACTAGAACCGATTAAGGGATCAATTGTATCACTTATCACAACATATCATGATAAGAAGGTTTCTAAATACTACAATCTAACATAGTCACACAATAACCCTAAAAGAGTCCCATGATCTGATATTTCACTTATGCTAAGAAATAAGAGAATAAACTATTCTAATAACAAGAGAAGTAAACTAATATAGTGTGCACCAAATCTTGTGGCATAAAGTGGGGGATAGAAGAAGATAAATAAACAACAACTAAGCTAAACATGTATAGGAGTCATATACTCACATCAATGTATACAAAATTATAATACATGGAAGAGAATAATACATACTGCATTATCTATCTACTCTTACAAAGGAGAAATAAAGTTAAGAACACTTACCTTTGAAGATGAACCCACCGAGCATCAATCTCT